>PVIY010003313.1:0-114879 GCA_004026745.1 Myrmecophaga tridactyla | reverse complement strand
CAAACAAACATACAAACATTCTTTTTTTTTTTTTAATTTATTTATTAATTAAAAAATAAAGAAACAAAATAAAACAACATACATAATCAGCAATTCACAACATCATCACTTAGTTGCATATTCATCATTTCTTAGAACATTTGCATTACTTCAGAAAAAGAAATAAAGAGACAATAGAAAAAGACATAAAACGAACACAGGAAAGAAAAAAAAAGATTATACCTACCATACCCCTTACCCCTTGCTTTCATTGATCACTAGAATTTCAAACTAAATTTATTTTAGCATTTTTAACCATTTCTTGTAGTTTTCTTTGTATATGTCTTTTGTCTTTTTAGTTAAATTTATTCTTAAATATTTTATTCTTTTGGTTGCAATTGTAAGTGGAATTCTTTTCTTGATTTCCCCCTCAGATTGTTCATTACTAGTGTATAGAAACACTACAGATTTTTGAGTGTTGATCTTGTAACCTGCCACTTTGCTGTAGTCATTTATTAGCTCTAGTAGTTTTGCTGTGGAGTTTTCTGGGTTTTCAACATATAGTATCATGTCATCTCCAAACAGTGAGAGTTTGACTTCTTCCTTTCCAATTTTGATGCCTTGTATTTCTTTTCTTCTCTAATTGGTCTGGCTGGAACTTCCAACACAATGTTGAATAACAGTGGTGATACTGGACATCTTTGTCTTGTTCCTGATCTTAGGGGGAATGTTTTCAGTTTTTCCCCATTGAGGATGATATTAACTGTGGGTTTTTCATATATTCCCTTTTTCATTTTAAGGAAGTTCCCTTCTATTCCTATCCTTTGAAGTGTTTTCAACAGGAAAGAATGTTGAATTTTGTCGAATGCCTTTTCTAAATGAATCGAGATGATCATGTGGTTTTTCTGCTCTGATTTTTTGATACGGTATATTACATTAATTGATTTTCTTATGTTGAACCATCCTTGCATACCTGGGTTAAATCCTAACTTGGTCATGATGTATAATTCTTTTAATATGCTACTGGATTCAATTTGATAGATTTTGTTGAGGATTTTTGCATCTATATTCATTAGAGAGATTGGTCTGTAGTTTTCTTTTTCTGTAATATCTTTGTCTGGCTTTGGTATGAGTGCGATGTTGGCTTCGTAGAATGAGTTAGGTAGCTTTCCCTCCTCTTCAGTCTTTTTGAAGAGTTTGAGCAGGATTGGTACTAATTCTTTCTTGAATGTTTGGTAGAATTCACATGTGAAGCCATTTGGTTTTGGACTTTACTTTTGGGGAGCTTCTTAATGACTGATTCAGTTTCTTTACTTGTGATTGGTATGTTGAGGTCGTCTATTTCTTCTCGAGTCAAAGTTGGTTGTTCATGCCTTTCTAGGAAGTTGTCCATTTCATCTACATTGTTGTATTTATTAGCATAAAGTTGTTCATAGTATCCTGTCATTACTTCCTATATTTCTGTGGGATCAGCGGTTATGTGTGATCTTCCATTTCTGATCTGATTTATTTGCATCCTCTCTCTTCTTCTTTTTTGTCAGTCTTGCTAAGGGTCCATCAGTCAGAACCAGCTTCTGGTTTTATTGATTTTCTCAGTTGTTTTCATGTTCTCAATTTCATTTATTTCTGCTCTAATCTTTGTTATTTCTTTCCTTTTGCTTCCTTTGGGGTTAGGTTGCTGTTCTTTCTCTAGTTCTTCCAAGTGGACAGTTAATTCCTCGATTTTTGCTCTTTCTTCCTTTTTGATATAGGCATTTAGAGCAATAAATTTCCCTCTTAGCACCGCCTTTTTTTCGTGTCCCATAAGTTTTGATATGTTGTGTTTTCATTTTCATTTGCCTTGAGATAATTTACTGATTTCTCATGTAATTTCTTCATTGACCCACTGGTTGTTGAAGAGTGTGTTGTTGAGCCTCCATATATTTGTGAATTTTTTGGCACTCTGCCTATTATTGATTTCCAACTGTATTCCTTTATGATCTGAGAAAGTGTTTTGTATGATTTCAGTCTTTTTAAATTTATTGAAACTTGCTTTTTGACCCACCATATGGTCTATCTTTGAGAATGATCCATGAGCACTTGAGAAAAAGGTGTATCCTGCTGTTGTGGGGTGTAATGTTCTATAAATGTCTGTTAAGTCTAGCTCATTTATTGTATTATTCAAATTCTCTGTTTCTTTATTGATCCTCTTGTCTAGATGTTCTGTCCATTGATGAGAGTGGCGAATTGAAGTCTCCAACTATTATGGTAGATGTGTCTGTTTCTCTTTTCAGTGTTTGCCACGTGTATTTTGGAGCATTCTGGTTTGGTGCATAAATATTTATGATTGTTATGTATTCTTGCTGAATTGTTCTTTTTATTAATACATAGTATCCTTCTTTGTCTCTTTTAACTGTTTTACATTGGAAGTCTAATTTGTTGGATATTAGTATAGCTACTCCTGCTCATTTCTGATTGTTATTTGCACGAAATATCTTTTCCCAACCTTTCATTTTCAACCTATGTTTATCTTTGGGTCTAAGATGTGTTTCCTGTAGACAGCATATAGATGGGTCCTGTTTTTTAACCCATTCTGCCAGTCTACTTCTTTTGATTGGGGAGTTTAATCCATTAACATTTAGTGTTATTACTGTACGGGTAGTACTTTCTTCTATCTTTTTGCCTTTTGGATTTTACATGTCATATCTAATTTTCCTTCTTTTTACCTTTACTCACAGTCTTCCTTTCTACACTGTTCTCCACACCTCTCTCTTCTGTCTTTTCGTATCTGTCTCTAGTGCTCCCTTTAGTATTTCTTGCAGAGCTGGTCTTTTGGTCACAAATTCTCTCAGTGATTTTTCGTCTGAAAATGTTTTAATTTCTCCCTCATTTTTGAAGGATGATTTTGCTGGATATAGAATTCTTGGTTGGCAGTTTTTCTCTTTTAGTAATTTCAATATATCATTCCTCTGTCTTCTTGCCTCCATGGTTTCTGCTGAGAAACCTATGCATAGTCTTATTGGACTTCCCTTGTGTGTGATGGATTGCTTTTCTCTTGCTGCTTTCAAGATCCTCTCTTTCTCTTTGATCTCTGACATTCTGATTAGTAAGTGTCTTGGAGTACTTCTATTTTGATCTATTCTTTTTGGGGTATACTGCACTTCTTGGATCTGTAATTTTAAAGAGTTGGGACATTTTCAGTGATAATTTCCTCCATTAGTTTTTCTCCTCCTTTTCCCTCCTCTTCTCCTTCTGTGACACCCACAACACGTATATTCATGCGCTTCATATTGTTATTCAATTCCCTGAGTCCCTGCTCATATTTTTCCATTTTTTTCCCTACAGTTTCTTTTTCTTGTCGGATTTTAGATGTTCCATCCTACAGTTCACTAATCCTATCTTCTGCCTCTCGAAATCTACCATTGTAGGTTTCCATTGTTTTTTTCATCTCTTCTACTGTGCCTTTCATTCCCATAAGTTATGTGATTTGTTTTTTCAGACTTTCCATTTCTTCTTTTTGTTCATTCCTTGCCTTCTTTATATCCTCCCTCAATTCATTGATTTGGTTTTTGATGAGGTTTTCCATGTCTGTTCGTATATTCTGAATTAATTGTTTCAGCTCCTGTATCTCATGTGAATTGTTTGGTTTGTTCCTTTGACTGGGCCATATCTTCAATTTTCCTAGTGTGATTTGTTATTTTTTGTTGGCGTCTAGACATTTAATTACCTTAATTAGTTTATTCTGGAAATTGCTTTCAGTTCTTTTACCTAGAGTTTTCTTGCTGCATGAATTTGTTGTCTATCTGTTCTTTGACATTCAGTTCAGCTTCTTCTGGATCTCTAGCTTAGGTTTTGTTTAACAGAGGAGAATTTTTCAGTTCTTGTTTTCTTGTTTCTTGCCCTGCCCGTATGGTCCCTTCCCCGCGCATCCCCCTTAGGAGGTTCTATGTAGGTATTACAGACACCAGCCAGATTTTCCCAGACAAAACTGGCCTCCTGTGAGGAGAAAAGAGTCACCTTCGTCGGTTTTCCCTGAGGGTGAGACCCAGCAGGTGAAAGACTTTCCTGTGAAGTCTCTGGGCTCTCTTTTTCTTTATCCTGCCCAGTATGTGATGCGTGTCTGCCTGTAGGTCCCACCAGCATAAGATGATGCGGCACCTTTAACTTTGGCTGGGGGTGTGGTGGAGACAGAGGAGAGGTTGTAAGCTGGTTTTAATGGCTTCAAATTTCCAAGCCCTGGTGTCTAAATCCCTTGAGGGAGGGATTCCACCTGAGTTGGGCTTCACCGCTCTCCTGGGGAAGGCACAGGCTCCAGACAAGCCCTCAAACAAGCTTGTTTCTGCCTGTGCCTGGGGCAGTTGCAGCCTGAGAAATCCTGCTGTTGTATCCAAAGGTAGTCAAGCCTGTGTCGAAACACAGCCACAAAAACTTGTTTCTTTTCTTTTTTCTTTTTCTGTCAGCCCTGCCCCCTTGGCCCCAGGGCAAAAATGAGTGTCCTCTGCTTTGACCAGGTTCACCTGAGCTGGGGGCCTATTTTTAGTAGTCAGAATTTGTTAATTAATTCCACAATTGGCCTTTGGTTGGGCTCAGCCCGTGCTGCTTGTAAAGTCTCTTTCCTTTCCCCTCTGGGAAGCAGCCTGTGGGGGAGGGGCACCGGTCGCTAGGGCTTGGGGAACTCACGGTTCTGGGGGAGTTCACAGCCGGTCCACCTGGTCCAGACTGGGGTATGCTGTGTGTCCGGTCACTTATGTGGCCCCAGCAGCTGTTCTGTACTGTTCCTGGTTATTTAGTAGCAGTTCTGGAGGACGAACTAAAACGCGCACATCGTAAGCCGCCATCTTGGCCCCACCCTCTACTTATTGTCATATACCGTGCTTTTGATACAAAGCAGTCTTAATTTGGTTAAAAATTCTTTTGTGCTTTCATTATTCAGGAAAACCATGGTCTACCAAAACCCAGGGTATTTATTAATTTCTGAATTTAAAAAATTTTGAACCATATAAATGACCGGCCGAATCACATATTTCTTCATTTCTTTCTCCCAACCCACTACCATGAAAGAACTAGTGTCTTTTTATGGTAACTAACTGTTCAGCTGATTGGCTGCCTTCCAAAATCATCTTTACAGAAGAACCCCCCCACCCCCACCCCACAGTTGATTTCCTCCAAATTCAGGATCCAGGTGCTTGTGTGATCCAGCAGGGTTTCGGTAACTTCTCAGACTTAATCTGGCTAAAAATGCCATTGATAATCAGTTTCTGAAGGTTAACACCAAACGTTCCTTTGTTCTGAAAAACGAGGCTCTAGAAATCTTCAAATAGGTTATTTAATTTGTCACTTTTTCTCTGCCATTCCTGTGCACATCAACTTTTAAAACGTCTTTCCTTCTTTTCACAAACTAATTGTATCATTTTGACCAGGAAGAACACTAAAGAGTGTTACCCTTATGAGCAGTGAATAAGTATCACTGATCTGGTTTTATCTAATGCTTTTGTCATCTAATAGTAATTGAGGAGAATAAATTTTAACAATACCTGTCCTATGAAGTCTAGAGCACAAATGAACTTATCCTGAAAAGTTGTATTGCTTTAGGGAAAATAATTTAGTTAAAAGAAGGGAGTGTGTTAATTGACAGAATTTGAAATTTTGTCTTCTGAGTATGTGATTTCATATATTAGAATTTCCTGAAGTTTGTCATGAATTTGAGGCAAATTTACATAAGATTTCTTTTAGGTAATCCACCAATAACCTTTTAATGAAGAACTAGCTAGCAGGGTTACTTTTTTTTTTTTTTTTTAAACATACGTCATTTGGACATCTATCTTTTAAAAAAGTTTTTTCTTAAATTGTGTTAACATGTATATAATATAAATTACCCACTTTATCCTTTTAAGTATAGAATTCACTGTAGTAATTACATTCACAATGTTATGATACTATCATTATCATCCATTAACCAAAACTTTTGTAACACTTCAGAGAGAAATGCTATAGCCGTTAAGCATTAATTCTCCATTTCTCCTGCCTCTATCCCTGGTTGCCTGTTATCTGTGTAGTCTACTTTCTGTCCCTGAATTTGCATATTCTAGATATTTCATAGAAATGAAGTCATTTAATATCTTTCCTTTTGTACCTGACTTATTTTCCCCAATATTATGTATTCAGAATTAATTTAGTAATATATCTGGTGGTAACATATACCAGTCGTTAGTGGGCTGTCCATTTTTGTTTTTGTTTTAATTAATAAAAGCAATCAGCCTACAAACACGAACATTCTTCACATATGAACATTCCATACTTGGTATGTAATTAGTGGCTCACAATATCATCACATAGTTATATATTCATCAACATGATCATTTCTCAGAACACTTACGTCACTCCAAAAAAAGAAATAAAAAGAAAAAAGAAAAACTCACACATACCATACTCCTTACCCCTCCCTCTCATTGACCAGTAGTATTTCCCTCTACCCAGTTTATTTTAACATTTGCTCCCCTACTATTTATTTTTCTTTATCTGTAGTTTTTTACTCATCTATCCATACTGTAGATTAAAGAAGTATCAGAATAAAGTTTTCACAATCACACAGTCACTTTGCGAAAGCTATAACATTATTCAATCATCTTCAAGAAACATGGCTACTGAAACACAGCTCTACAGTTTCAGGCACTTCTGTCTAGCCTCTCCATTATAGCTTAAACTAAAAAGGGGATATCTATATGATACATAAGAATATCCTTCCGGATAACCTCTTAACTCTATTTGAAATCTCTCAGCCACTGCCATTTTATTTTGTCTCATTTCTCTCTTCCCCTTTTCACTCAAAAAGGTTTTCTCAATCCCTTGATGCTGAGTCTCATCCCATTCTAGGATTTCTGTTCCACGTTCCCAGGAAGGTACACACCCCTGCGAGTCATGTTCCACGTAGAGAGGGGGAGGGTGGTGAGTTTGCATGTTTTGTTGGCTGGAGAGAGAGGCCACATCTGAGCAACAAAAGAGGTTCTCTGGGGGTTTAAAGCATTTATTTTGTAGCCATCAGTTAAGCTTATGCTACTGAAGTGAAATTTATTAGTTCTCCAAAGCTGGAAAGGCTGGCATGATTCTCTAAAGCAGTGATGAGCAAACTAGAGTATACACTTGTTTCAAATCTGGCCCACTGTCTGTTTATATAAATAAAGTTTTATTGGAACACAACCATATTCCTCCATTTTTATATTGTAGGTATGTCTTGTAAAGCTTTAAGTATTTACTATCTGGGCTGTTATAGAGAAATTTGCCAGCCCTTTCTCTAGAGAAATTTATTTGGAGAGGCACTTGACTCAGAAATGCTAGGCAGTGTATAGGTCAAAAATGAATATGACACCTAAAGCAGAGTATATACTGAATGGTGAGATCACTCTTATTCACATATGATTCCTGCAGTCTTCAGTCCAGTTTGTAGCATATCTTTTTTTGTTTGTTTGTTAGCCAGTTTTTTCTTCTCTTTTTGGGCATGGCAGGCTGTTTAGCTACTCTTATTTTGGGTTCCCTCTCATTTTCTTCCTCTGCTTTTCCCTGCCCCTTCTTTATTGAGGCATAATTAGCCTAAAGTAAACTGCACACATTCAGAGAGTACAATTTCTGAGTTTTGACATAGATATACACCTGCAAAACCACCGCTACAATCAAGGTAATGAATATATTACCTTGTGTTCTTGGTAATCCCTCTGTCCTCCTCTCAGCCCTGTCCCAGGCAAACATTGATCTGTTCTTTCCTTATAGATTATTTTATATATTCTAGAATTTTTGTAAATATAATTATATGGAATATACTCACTGGATTGTTTCCAGGTTTTAGCTGTTATCACCAGGACATTCATGTAGAAGTCTCTTCCTGTAAATATTTATTTTCATTTCTCTTAGGTAAACAGGTAGGTTTGACTGGGATGTGCAGTAGGTGTATTTTTAACTTTTAAGAAACTGTCAGGATGCTTTCCAAAGTAGTTGTGCTGTTTTGCATTCCCACCATCAGTTTATGAGAGTTATTATTCCACATCTTTATCACTTCATTCTTAAATATGAACATAACTGCTATCTGTCACCAGCAGTTTAAGGGAAGCTACTAATGAGGTTAAATCAGACCGGTAGAATTGGAAGAAACAGTGACCATACAGGAATAACTCAACAGAAATGTAAATTTTGGATCATGAGATCAGTAAGAAAAGATGTTGTATCCATAAAACAAGATCAGGGTTATAGGGATAAAGGAGGTATTAGAAAACGAAAATAATTCTTGGTAACAAAAAATAATAGGGTTAGAAGATGAAATTGGGGCAGTCTCTCAAGTAAAATGTATAGAAGAGAGAAAGGGATAAATGATGTAAGGGAGGAAAATCTCCAGGGATCAATCCAAAACCTCTTTACCTGCTAGTAGAAGTTCTAATACCAGAGAATAGAGAAAATGGAGAAGGGGAAATTATCTAAGAACTAATATAAGAACATTTCCCCAAACTTAAAGACATACAATTCTAGATTAATAGAATTCACAAAGTGCCTAAAACAGTGATTGAAAAAAGTCCCATAGCCCCACACCCAAACTCGTCATTGTGAAGCTTCAGAAAAAGAAAAAAAGATCCTATAAGCCTTCTTGATAGAAAAAAAAAAAAAAGTTGCAAACAAGAATTTGGAATCAAAGTGGCATCAGATTTCTCAGCAGCAGTAGAGAAAGCTGGAACTCAGTGGAATAGTGTTTTCCCGTGTTGAATTCTCTATCAGCCCAACTCTTGATGAAGTCTAATGGTAGATATTTTCAGACATTCAAGGTCACAAAACTTATCTCCTAGGCATCCTTTTCCCCCACCTCTATGCAAGCTGTTTTGAGGAGCTTACTAGAGGATATTTTCCATCAAATCCGTGAAAGTAAACCAAGAAATACAAACACATGGATCCAGAAAACAGAGGATCCAGTACATGAGAAGGATGGGAAAACAAAAGTCCTATTTGATGGAGGAAAAACCCAGATAACTAATATACAATAGGTTCAATAGATTTAGAGAAAAACCAGTTCAGCTTGGATGGACAGGAGTATGCAAAACTCTAGGAAGAATGTAATTGCAAAAAAAAAAAAAAAAAAAAGGAAGAAAAGGAAGGGACTGATAGATTATATGAATTTATTTTGAGCATTATTGAGAGACATAATTTCTTTGGAGAGTATGGGAAAGATTAACAATAGAATACAGAAACCAAGCAAATGAAAAAGCAAGGCAATTTTTTGTTTCAGGAATAGCAACATGTCATGGAAGAAAATAAATATGATCATAGTAAACTAGTTGTCTCACCTATTACATATATAATTTTCATAATAGAAATCTTTGAATATGGATTTAGCTAAAAATTAATATGGTTGTAATGGGAGTAGGAGGTAGAAGAAGGGAAGGTAATATAAGAACTAAATTTCCATTATCTGTATTAGGAATTCAGTAGATCATGGTTCAAATGAAAATAACCAAGAAATAGCAGTAAACGTTTCTTTTAAAATCTGAAGGTAAACACCTGAAGAAACCACTGAAAAAATTGGAAGTTGTTTCTTCAAAGGAACAGGTCTAGAGTGTTGAGAGGGTTAGTACAGGAGACTGCTGTTTTCATAAGCCTTGTTAGTATTACTTATTTTTAGGCTTTGTATATATATTTATATATATGTACTCTGATTAAAAAGTAAATGAAGTCTGCACTTAGCATTAGAAAGGATGTTCGGTCTTTGTGAGGTTACTCTGGATTCCTGAGGCAGGTCCTCTGCTGACTAGCCTCCTACCTATCTGTGTTAGGGGACTTATGCTTGGGCTTTTCTCTAGTTCTCCTTTTTTGTTTTTCTTAGTACTTGCCACAGGGTCTGTTCTGTTTGCTAGCTGCCGAAATGTGATACAGCAGAATTGGAATGTCTTTTCAAAAGGGGAATTTAATAAGTTGCAAGTTTACAGTTCTAAGGCTGTGAAAATGTCCAAATTAAAGCAAGTCTATAGAAATGTCCCATCAAAGGCACCACCAAGAGGTCACCTTCACTCAAGAAAGGCCGATGACGTTCAGGGTTTCTCTCTCCACTGGGAAGGCACATGGCGGACATGGTGGCACCTGCTGGCTTCCTCTCCAGGCTTCTTGTGTCGTGAAGCTCCCCTGGGGGCGTATTCCTTCATCTCCAAAGGTCTCTGGCTGCGAGGGCTCTCCTGGTTCTCATAGTTCTCTCATCTTGTGGTTGTCTTCAAAAATGTTTCTGGGCAGGTCATGTGGCTCAGCAGGCAGTTCTCACCTGCCATGCCAGAGACGTGGGTTTGAGACCCAGGTTTGTTTCCTGGTGCCTGCCCATGGTAAAAAAAAAGTTTCCTCTTTTAAAGAATTCCAGTCAGCTAATCAAGACCCACCTAGAATGGGTGGGGCCACACCTCCATCTAATCAGAGGCTAATAGTCACAATTGGGTGAGTCACATCTCTGTGGAGATGATATAATCAAGTTTCTGCAGTAGTGAATGGGGTTTAAGAAGACTCCCACTAGATTGGATCAGGATTAAAACATGACTTTTCTAGCGCACATAAGCCTTTCAAACCAGCACAGGACCACTCTGAAACTTGGTTAGGATGACCCTTAGGAATCTACGGAAGAGGACATATCCTTTTGAGTCCTTCCCTATGTGGAGAATAGATGAAGTTAATAACAATAACAACACAACAGTAAATGCCGGTCACTACCCGTGAAGTTAGCCCTAGAGCATGTTATTCTCCTTCTGCCCTTGACTGGGGACTTCAGGCATGTTCACCGCTGTAACTCTGAGGTAACGGATTTTTATCTGTTTTGTCCATTGATGTACTGGCTTTCAGGAAACATTTGTTCAATAAATGTATATTTCCTGAATTATTTACAGTTTAACAAATGTATATTTAGAGCCTACTTTCATTGACTTCAGGCTTTTTTAGGGGATATGGGATATGTAATCGACTAAGATAAATTTGAAGTCAGAATATGCATGGTGCCCAGGAGGGAGAGATTGTCATGGTGGGGAATATTCATGGAAGACTTTACAAATGAACTGATATCTTATTGAGTTTTGAAGGATGAGTAGGGATTGTCTCTATTGCCAAAGAAGGCCTTCCAGGCAGAGAAAAATGCTTAAGAATAGGAAACAGCAAGACATTCAGAGCTGCAAGTTCTCTGTGTGCAGTTTAAAAATAGCACTATTATTTTGATTACTTCAAATATCTAAAAATTGTAGCATTAAAATAGCTACAATTATCACAAGGGCATATATGTATATATATGTGTTTGTGTGTATAAAGGGTCCCTATAGTACTGTGTGAATTTTTACAAGTATGTGCAGGATCAGTTTTTTTCTTTTTTTCCTAGAGGTGTAGGAGACCAGAATATTGACAGTGAGGGTTTTAGTCTATAATTCTTTAATGTATTTCTTTAAATGTATTTTTTTCCCTACTTTTTGAATTTTCATTTTGAAAATTCAGCAAAAATAAAAATCAAATTTAAAACTAATCCCACATCCATGTTTTGGATCCTTGCATTCTTTTTTTAAATGCCATATTATTTGCATTAAAACATTTAAATTGGTATTGCACTTACTATTTTACAAATACTGTTTTTTATATATCTTCAGCATTTTCTCACATTCTTAAATATTCTCCAAGAATACTGTTTTTTTGTTTTATGGCTTGTTAGTATTCTGTCATATGGGTATAGGGTTTTAAAAGCACTCCTTCAGACATTTGAGTTGTTCCTGGTGGTTTACTATTTTATGTCTAGCTCTGCAGTGTACATCCTTGGATGTAAATATTTGTTCACAATTCTGATTATTTCCTAGAAGTAAAAAATTGCTGGATCAAGAGTGAATGTTTTCAAATTTTGATATGTCTTGTGAAGACTTGTTTGTTGCATTTAACATGATCTAACTCTGGCTAGCTTAAGCATAAAGGGGAGTTTATTGAACCTATGTTAGGGTACCTCAGAAACCTAGGGGCAGTTTTGGGAACTGCAACTGGAGAGCCTGTCTCTTGTCTCTCTTTATCTTTCTCTACAAAGCCTCCTTTCCCCTTTTCTGCAGACTGGCTTTCTCAGCTTCTCTGTACACAGGGCAGGCAGAAGACTTCTGGCCCCAGCACAGTTCTTGAGTTTGTATCTTCTCTATTCTGGAGACCATCCCAGACTCAGTTGCCAGTTCTCATTTTAGAATAAGCCTAATAGGAGTCAGTTGTCCTGCCATACCCAGTCAGCTTTGGCTTTGGGGGCCATGTCACTAGTGTATAAACATGGCTAGCTCAGAGAGCACCTTGCAGAGAAAGGGAGTCATAAGTGAGCAGATATCCCAAAAAGTTTCTGAGGCATTATGTTTTACTGGATTGTTTTCTAGAAAAATTGTGTCCACGTTTAGAGTTCAGTTAACATGTGGGATAATAAGTCCTATCCTGAATCTAATGAAAAGCTTTAATGATCAAGTTATTTGGCAGATGTTTATTGAGCCTCTCCTATGTGCTAGGCACCCTTCTTGGGTTGAGCATGTACCAGTCCTGCAAGACTAAATCCCTACCCTTCTAGAACTTACATTTTACTCATTTCTAAGTAGTTTAATAACACTTAGTGAGCTGACCTTCAAAATACCATTTCTTCCTCCACTGGGCATATCTCTTCTTTCTTATGGTACAGCTTTTTAAGTCTTAATCAGATTTCATTTCACCAGCAGTATAATTCAGTGAAGCCTAGGGCAAAACAGGAACACCCATAATGCTTCCTGTTTTTGATATTTCCATCCACTTTTTCTAAGAAAATGATCAGAAGTTGTCAGGTTGTGATACTTTGCATTGTAGAATATTAACAATTCTAACATACAGTATTTCTAACAATATTAATTCCTCTGATAAATGAAGGAATTAACAGTTCCTCCTCCCCCTCTTCTGTGATAAGGTAGGAGTGCTTAGGTTGCAGGTTTAAGTGAGAACCTCTACGTTTATCAAGGCTTTCTTATACGTGAGCTATATGAGACTAGAGTTCTTCTCCAAATTTGAAAATTAACTAACAGAAAAACTTTTGCTAAATAGGAAAAGAGGTATATTTTTAATTGCTATCAAAAACTTACTAGGAAACTCCTGTATTGCAAGAAAACTCTTCTTTACCGCCATTGTGTAGTTGCAGTCCTATTTCCTCTTGATAGGCAGCCAGTAAAATAATCCAGTTAGCTCTTTGCCTGTTGATCCAGGGGTGTGAGTAGCCCACAGTTCCCTGGTGGCAGTCTTAGCTTCCAGCTCAATGGAATCATTGTTATGTATCTTGATAGAAGCTCTCCTCCTTCTAGAACTAAAGCCTGTAGACCAGCAGAGCTCAAGGTTGCAGGGTCAGGAAGAAAAAATTTCCTAGTGGATCACTAGGGGTGATAGTGAGTGGTACCACTCCCAATTCCACCCCTTGATTTCTGGACCATTGAATCCTGGCTATGGGAGAAAAAGAACTAAACTGTGGTCACTGATTCAGAGCATACGCAGCCTCCTGGGAAACACTGCCCAGCCCTGCAAGGTGTTGTCACCTAGTTGGTACTGTAATTGGGTCTTCAAAAGGTCATTCCACCCATCTATCAATCCAGCTACTTCAGGATGGTGGTGAACATGGTAGGACCAGAGATTTCCATATAGTCACATTAGCATGTGACTATTCCCACACTTCATTTGCTGTGAAGTGGGTTCCTTGATCAGATACAATGGTGTGTGGAATACCATGACGGTGGATGAGACATTCTGTAAGTCCATGAATGGTAGTTTTGGCGGAGGCATTGCATGCAGGAAAGGCAAGCCCATATCTACAGTATGTATCTTTTCCAGTTAGAACGTATCGTTGCCCCCTTCATGATGAAAGTTGCCCAATGTAATCAATATGCCGCCAGTAGCAGACTGATTGCCTTCAGGAATGATGCCATATTGGGAACTAAGTATGTGTCTCTGCTGCTGGCAGATAGGGCACTCAGCAGTGGCTGTCACCAGGTCAGCCTTGGTGAGTGAAAGTCCATATTGCTGAGCCCATACATAACCTCCATCCTTACCACCATGATCACATTAATGAGCCCATTGGCCACTGACAGGAGTGGCTGGAGAAAGAGGATGACTGGTATCCACAGAACAATAATTATCTTATTCACTTGATTATTAAAACCTACCTTTGCTGAAGTCACCTTCTGGTGAGCATTCATGTGGGACACAAATATCTTCATGTTTTTTGCCCACTCAGAAAGATCTCCCACAACCTAAAAAGAGAAACAAACAAACAAAAAAACTTCCTAGACACTTTTCCATATAGTGCTCTGTACCTGTTCATCAGGTTAGCAGTTAACTCACCTAAGGACAAACTTGAAAATGTGATGTGCAAGACTTGAATTTTAGAGGAAAGTTTGCTGAGAAACCTGTTAGTGGGTATTTAAGCCAAATTAGTTGCATTTCAGCCAAGTTAGTGGGTATTGCCTTCTCATGAGGACTGATCTGAGTTTGGGTGAGTCCTCCTTTAAGTGAATTGTAACAAGCTCTAGAGCAGCCTACTGCCTGTTTGCACTTGAGAGATCCTTATTTCTGCTAGAGTTTGGATGTTAGTTGATTTTGTTTCAGTTTGATTATAGGAGACATTTTTAAAGAAATAAACCAATTCTCTCTTTTTTTTGTCCATTCAGAAAACATGGAGAATGAAAAGTGAAAAATTCCTATATAATTAAAAAAACTTCATTCCTTCTGTAATTTCTAAACTAGCCTAGGTTCATGGGGGAATTAAGCCCCAATGCTCTTTGCATTCATTATATGTACTGAATTAACATTACTATGCATCCAGAATGGTACTAGTTATGTACAACTCTTGTGATAATTGAGGAAATAGTCACTGATTAGTCTTATGTTTTGTGGTTCCAGTGAGAAGTCCTGGTTGAGAAAGGCTATTCTAAAGTGATGAGAAACCCTCTCCTATAAAACTCAGACACCCAAGGATTATAGGCATGTGTGTGTGCAGTAATAAGGTACTGCTTATGTAGTTCTAAGATAGGAAATTGAAAAAGATCTCACGCATTGATAGCCTGCTGTACATGATCCAGTGACAATAAATATTCTGCTTTTTCCTTTAATTAAACATAATATGAACTTGGGGGAAAAAACCCACAGCTGTGGTTATCATGTAAACCAAAACAGATTAATACCAGTAATATTTTAATTTATTTTTTGCACTAGCATTTTGGGTTTTTTCCAGCACTTACTTTTAGCCATCTTAATTTTTGAAGCTGTGTTTAATGCAAATAAACTGGAGTTATCTTTGTAGTATTTGACACTGACAAGTATTCACTGAATAGCGTTTACAATAGATAAGTAAAAAACTGATTGGCCGAGCTAAGAGTTTAACTATTTCTGCTTGTAAATAATAAAACTTTTATGGAGCTAAGCCAGGGAGAGGAGGACAGCACATAGTTTCTTTACTGAAAGTGATGGTATTCTCACGAAGCACAAGGATTCCATAGCTAATGCTAAAGCTTCCCTATCTGAAGCTCTTTTAAACAGGGGCATCTGTGAATCTGTATGTTATTTTCTACAGCTAAATCCTGATCCACTGATTGGGAAACCTATTATTGGTAAACTAAATACATGGGTGAAAAAAACATTTTGTGAATAATAGAAATGACACGTCTATCTTGAACTGGTTTAGAGTCCTAGAAGTTGACAGAAATTGTTAAAGATTGTCTCTACTCTTTTTTTAAGAGGTTGTTAACAAGGGCTTGTTTTTAAAAAGGTCCAGGTCCTTGTAAATTTTTCACTGTTTGATACTAGCTCAGACTAATTTGAGAACAGTCAAGGTTTACAGATTCATAAAGTAAAAGTTTTCCTTTTGATATTGTTCTAGTTTGCTAGCTGTCGGAATCAATATACCAGAAATGAATGGCTTTTAAAAAGGGGAATTTAATAAGTTGCTAGTGTACAGTTCTAAGACCGAGAAAATGTCCCAATTAAACATTTCTATAGAAATCTCCAATCACAGGCATCCAGGGAAAGACCTTGATTCAAGAAGGCTGATGAAGTTCAGGGTTTCTCTCTCAAGTGAGAAGGCACATGGTGAATTGGTCAGGGTTTCTCTCTCGGCTGGAAGGGCACATGGTGAACATGGTGTCATCTGCTAGCTTTCTCTCCTGGCTTCTGGTTTTGTGAAGCTCCCTGGGAGGTGTTTTCCTTCTTCATCTCCAAAGCGATTGCTAGTGGACTTTCTGCTTCATGGTGCTCAGCATCCTCTGCTCTCTCTGAATCTCCTTCATTCTCCAAAATGTTTCCTCATTTATAGGACTCAAGAAACTTCTCAAGACCCACCCAGATGGGTGGAGACATGTCATCACCTAATCCAGTTTAACAACCACTCTTGACTAAATCACATCATCTGATTACAGTTACAAACATACAGTATTGAAGAGGGATTATTCTACCTGTATGAAATGGGATTTTGATTAAAAATGTGGCTTTTCTAGGATCCATACATCCTTTCGAACTAGCACAGCTGTTGTCATCAACTCCATGTTTAATCTGAAATAATTTGAGTTACCTTTGTCATAGATGCTGGCTCACGCAACCCAAACCGGTGAAAATGCAAGGTCAGTTTTGCTCTCATGACTCCTGCAGGTGTCCCCTGGAATGAAGTTAGAGTTAACAGTTCTGTTGGGAAAGGCTTAAATAAAAACAAAATTTCTAAAGTTGCTGCCTAATTAAAAAAAATCTGTCTTCTTCTTACAAGATAACATAAAAATTTACATTAAGGTGCCTTGTAACCTGGGAGTGGGAAAAAGGGATGTTATGACGTCATTAAAACAAAAAACTTGGCATGGAACACTTATGTCATTGAGATGGTATCACATTAGCTATAAAGAAGCAAGACTACCTTAAATTTCAAGACTTTCAATAAAGTCTGCCTCATTTGAGACAGCTGCAGAATGAATTAGCTGAGGTCTGAATTAGCACAAGGTCCAAAACTCTCTTAAACGCATCAGGGTATTATATCAACTTGTACAGAATACTAAGATCTCATTCCCTATTCTAGATTTCATGTCAAATAAAGCTAAATTAGATTGTTTAGATAAACTGACCAGACAGGTTAAATTAGTGTGCTACAGAAAATAAAAGTTTTAGACAAAATAAATATCTCCTCCTTTGATCTCATGCAGAAATTAAAGTTTTCAGTTAAGCTCCGACAGTGACTGTTGTAAGAGCTAAAATCTAGGCCCTAATTTTCTTATAAGTATTTTCTGTTTGAAGCTATTTCCAGAAATAAAAATCGTTGACTTGTATTTGGGTCATCAACAAGCACAGCGGGACCTTTGTCCTGTCCCAACTTTACACATTTACCGGGTATGTTAATTAACAGATGGAATAAAATTTACATATAACAGAATATAATTTGCCTTGCTTCACTTTTAAAGTCCATTTTGTTGAAGATGAAGTTGTGACTTATAGCTGACCACATGTACTTTCAGAGAAGCACTGGAACAAAGTAATGTAACTGACAAGGAAATTTGATCATTTCCATGATCGCTAACATTCTCAGAATAACTAAAATCATAACCAACAATATCATACTATTGTCTAACCTCGTGCAAATCAGTGTCAGGATATAACGTGGACAGTGAGAACATTCTCAGGTCTTTAGAAATTTTATACAATCTTTAAATATATGAATAACATTTTACCCATACAAATTTTATGGATAGAAGGTTAGAAAAACCCTTTTAATTATTGTAATAGTTTCCAAATGCTGCCTATTAATATATTAAAATATTTTAGCACCTCACTTTTACAAAGTGGAAAAAAATTTAAAGTGAGAAGACTTGTCTTCTGAATTAAAGGATGATAAGGCCATCTTTCATCAACAAGGATCTTATTCTGATAGCATATGGAAGAATCTTTGTCTTCTAGACAGAGTACTCAGATGGTTAAGAAAAACTCATTATAACCTTTCATTAAGGACAGACCAACACATGGGAGATGACTCCCAGGGATAAGTCTGGCCCTGGTACCGTGGGATCAACAATTCCATCCTGATCAAAAGGTGGAAAAGAAGTGGAACTAATAAAGTATCAAGTGGCTGAGAAAGTTCAAATAGAGTGAAGAGGCTACTCTGGAGGTCACTCTTACGCAAGCTTCAGTTAGACATTGCTGCCTATCATAACTTCCCAAACCCTAATCAAAACCATTCCAGCCAATACTAAAGAACACCTTGGTCAATGTATAATATTCTACAAAGGTTCCATGCGCTAGGGTAACTTTCGAGTAACCTACAACCTCCAGTTGGGTCCCTGAACCAGTTGGTTTCAGATAAATCCTGACACTTAGAGGGTCCAGCCTCTCCAGAATATCAGCTAGTTCCATCTCCCTGGCCCATATTATTACAGCCATTTCCAACATGAAAACATTAGAATGGCCATATCCCAAATACCCCTAAAGAGAGGGATAGAAAGATCAAAGATGATGGTGGAGTTATACAGAGAAGAGAGGGTTTAACAAGTGAATATAATTGCTGAATCATTTAATTGATTTTTCTTTTAGTCTCCAGTATCTTAGAGCAACTAGTAAACCTAAAATTGAGGAACTGTAACCCGTAGCAAACTCTGAAATCTGTTCTGCAACTAATTGTTGTGCTGTGCTGTGAAATTTATTGCTTTTTTTGTATGTATGTTATTTTTCACACACACACACAAAATAGTCAATTGCAATGATAAAAAAATATTTATTCCTTCTAGCGTTCTATGTTCTGGAGCAGCTAGAAGGAAAAATCTGAGAGGATGGTATGGTAGCCCATGACAAACTCTGGGATCTGTCCTGTAACTACTTGTCAAAGAGTGCTTTGAAAACTATTGCTTTTTTCTCTTCTTTCTTTGCTTTGTATATATATTTATTATACAGTTAAAAAAAAAAAGTTAAGGCAAAAAAAGAACAGACCAACAATCTCCATTAGTTTAGCAGAGAGAAAATTAACTCTAATTTTGTATGAATATCAGTTTGACACAAAAAGTTCTTTAAAAATACTATAAACAAGCCTATCAAATTTTTGATCCACACTGACCATGACAGTTTTCACAAACCCTTTACAACTTACTTTATCCATTCAGGTTTTCTCTTACACATTAAAATCAGACATTTTACTTTAGGACAAAACTACACTCCCTTAGACAGGCTGTCAAATTTTAGTCAGCATTGACTACGAAACAAAATTCACTTCCAGAACCTTCTTCAGCTTTCCACATTTACCCAAGCTTTGTCCTATACATTCTCGAGAACAAAATTATGCGCTTTTCTTTAAGAAAGCACATTTTGTATACTTTGTTTGTTTTTACATGGGCAGGTGCCAGGAAACAAACCTCACATCGTGTATGCCTTAAATACCCACATACTGTAAGTTACCAAAAAGATCTTTGATACTGTCTTTAAACATCCTAAAAAAGATAATTATTTTTAAATAGTTTTTCAAAATAATAATTTAATTTCATTAAACACAAACTTGTATTTTTCACCCTCTTAAAAAATATAGGTTTACTGTTGCAAATATATTATTGGGAAAAAACCTGTAATTGGCTAATTCTCTCAGAACAGACATGGCCTATAAGATGGCTTTAGTGATGATGAGAGTTCCTGTCCCCTTCTTTTAACTGTTTCCAATTATTAGATCTATTTCATCTAAAGCTGTGACCTGGATAATAGTCCTTGCCATTTCCCAAGGCAGCCCTCTGCTGCTTTTGGGAAATTTCAGAGGGCGATTTCTTTCTAATGGCCAGGTTTGTTTATATTAATTACAAGAACTAAGGCTTTGAACCCTGGTGCCCAGAGGGTTTTTTTTCTTTTTGGGATTCAAGGAATACTAATATATATGTGTGTGTGTGTATGTGGGTGTCTGTCTATGCACTTACTTATCTTTAAGCAATTCGAATAGAGCTCTTTTAAGTAGGAAAATATACATTGCATAAAAACAAGACACAAAGAGAAAACATACAAAAAACTCCAGAAACATAGAAATGTAAAATTCACTAATTTGAACCCTACTGTTTTGTCCTTTTCTGGTATGTTTAAGTATTAGCTCAGTTTTAGTTATAGGTTAAACTAGGCTTTCTATTTTCTTTGGACCTTCTCTATAGAGTAGGTTATTATTTTCCCAGTTATATAAGTCTGTTGTGGAGAATGGGGTATGCACATAAACAAATCCTATTGGGCCTCAGAGTGAGTGGTTGACCATTTCTGTCTCAGAGTCTTTTACCTCTGATAAAGAGGGATACAGAGGAGGAGAAGGAGGTAGCATAACTTCCTCCTTTACTGATCTGATGGCCCCTCCATCACTGGGTAGAGGTAACAGATGAAGGAGTTAATAAAAGTTCTATTGAATCCTCTGGATTTGAATAAGGAAAGACATTTTTCTTCTTCCCACTGATCTTTACAGGTAAAATTTCACATTTACTCATCAACATCGATTGTTGGGAGAGACAAAAGGATTGAACATATGTCATCTCATCCCGTTTCTGCTCTCTCTGCAGAACAATACTAACTTCAATACAGTATTCTTTTCTATAGCACCATTCTGAGGCCATTTTTCTCCACATTCTAAATCATATTGAGGCCAGTCTGTGTTGTAGAAATAAACTATTTTTTGTTTTTTCATAGGCTGATTACTAAAATCTTTCCAATTTTTCAATATACAGCCCAAAGTGTATTCAGGGATGACATTTGAATCAGAATTTCCCATTTTACCAAATTTCAGTAACCAGTAACCAGTTAGGATCACTTGAACAATATAAATGCAATAACACACTAACTAACAATTTAAACAGATACTTAACACTTACTTTTCTAGTAAGTAAACCAAACAGACCAATTAACAGGCATTAAATACTTAAATAGGCATCAAACACTTAATTTCATTAAATACCAATTTATTGTTGGAGTACTTACTTTCCAGTAGTATACGCAACAAAGTCATATTAGAGCCTCGACCCCTGTATAGAATGGTATGCAGAAAACAGAAAGGTGTAAAGGTCAGAGCAAAGAGGGATTGTTCTGGAAGTGGGACCCAGGGTCTCAAATCCCAGGTCCAGGGGACTTTAGCCCTGCCCTACTAACTTTCCCATCCACTTTTACCTTGATGATCCACTCACGTAGTCAGATGTCCAGACTTGGAACTGGAAGTGTTTCTCTCTTGGAACCTTTTTTAAGGCGCTGTGGGTTTGGAGTGCTGGCAGAGCATGGAAAAACCTGATTGCAGAGCCTCCAGACCAAAAGAATCTAGCGGCTACAAAAGGCTTGATAACTGTGCTTACCTGTCCAACTGGGACTCTGGAACTTCGGGCAGTAAGAGTCCTTGCTTCTTAGGAACCTTTGTCCCATCTGGTATGCCAAATTAATGGCACATCTGCCCGATGTGCGTAACAGGCAATCCATGACACTGGGGTTTCAAAGGAAGAAAGAGTTTACTGCTGTACACAGAGTAGAGAGCAAATGGCCTGCTTGCCCAACAATCTCTCTCAGAGTCTGAGGAGTTCAGGGGTTTTATAAATTCAAACAAGGGGAGATGGAGTTATTACCATTACAATATCAAGTATAAACAGGGCTGAGACTAAGTTAGAATAACCATTAAGGTATGTATGGCTGAAACTAGTTGAGCTTCAGTAATTTCAGGTGTAAGTTCTTCCTGTTTTACAATTTAGAAAGAAAAAATGTCTACATAATGATTCAAGTCAAAATCATTTGCTAATTCTTTAACTTTTTTTTATTGTGAAATATAACATATGCAGAAAAGTGATGAATTTCAAAATACTTTTTTTTAAACTTTTTTTTGTTGTACAGTATAACATATATACAAAGCAAAGAATTAAGGAAGCAATAGCTTTCAAAGCACTCTTCAACAAGCGGTTACAGGACAGATACCAGACTTTGTCATGGACTACCATATGATCCTCTCATATTTTTCCTTTTAGCTGCTTCACTATATAGGAGGCTAGAGGGTTTAAATATTTTTTTTATCATCACAGTCGACTTTTCCCCCCTTTTTTTCGTGAAAAATAGCATACTGACAAAACTACAGATTTCAAAGCATAACACCACAATTAGTTATAGAACATATTTCAGACTTTGACATGGGTTACAATTCCAGAATTTTAGCTTTTTACTTCTAGCTGCTCTAAAATACTGGAGACTAAAAGAGATATCAATTTAATGATTCAGAGTTCTTTTTTCCTCATTTTTTTTGAAAAGCTTGAGCAGGATTGGTATTAGTTTTTTCTGGAATGTTTGATAAGATTCCCCTGAGAAGCCATCTGATCCTGGGCTTTTCTTTGTAGGAAGATTTTTGATGACTGATTGACTCTCTACTTGTGATTGGTTTGTTGAGATGTTCTGTTTCTTCCTGAGTAAGTGTAGCTTGTTTGTGTGTCTCCAGAAATTTGTCCATTTCATCTGAGTTGTCTGGTTTGTTGGCATATAGTTGTTCATAGTATCCTCTTCTGATTTATTTTATGTCTTCATGGTCTGTGGTAATGCACCCCTTCTCATTTCTGATTTTGTTTATAGCATCCTCTCTCTTTTTTTCTTTGTCAATCTTGCTAGTGGCCCATCAATTTTATTGATTTTCTCAAAGAACCAACTTTTGGTTTTATTGATTTTTTTCTATTGTCCTTCCATTCATTTATCTCTGCTTTAATCTTTGTTATTTTTCTTCTCTTATTTGCTTTGGCGTTAGTTTGCTGTTCCTTCTCAAGTTCCTCCAGGTTTGCTGTTAAGTCCTCAATTTTTGTTCTTTCTTGTTTTTTAATATAGGCATTTAGGACAATAAATTTCCCTCTCAGCACAGCCTTTGCCATATCCCATAAGTTCTGATAAGTTGTATTCTCAGTTTCATTCATCTCCAGATACCTGCTGATTACTGTAGCAGTTTTTTTCTTTGAACCACTGATTATTTAAGAGTATGTTATTTAGTCTCCATATATTTGTGAATGTTCTCGTTCTTTGGTGGTTATTGAAATCTAACTTCATCCCATTGTGATCAGAGAAAGTGCTTTGAATAATTTCAGTATTTTTAAATTTATGAAGAACTGTTTTGTGCCCCCACACATGATCTGTCCTGGAGAATGTTCCATGAGCACTAGAGAAGAATGCATAACCTTGTGCTTTGTGGTACAATGACCTATATATATATTTGTTAGGTCTAGTTCATTTATCAAGGTATTTCACTTCTCTGTTTCCTTGTTGAACTTCTGTCTCATTGTTCTGTCTATAGAGAAGAGTGGTGTATTGAAGTCTCCCACTATTATTGTTGAAATATATATCGTTCCCCTCACTTTCCCCAATGTCTGACTCATGTACTTTGAAGTTCCTTGATTGGGAGCATAAACATTTATGATTGTTATATCTTCTTTGTGAATTGAACCTTTAATTAGTATATAGTGTCCTTCTTTGTCTCTTATGATGTCTTTACATTTTTTAAGTCTGTTTTGTCCAATATTAGTATAGGTACTCCTGCTTTCTTTTGGTTACAACTTATGTGGAAAATCTTTTTCCATCCTTTCACTTTCAATCTGTTTGTATCCTTGCATCTAAGATGAGTCTCTTGTACACAGTATATAGCTGGATTGTGTTTCTTAATCCATTCTGCCAATCTGTATCTTTTAATTGGTAAATTTAGTCTGCTGACATTCAGAGTTATTACTGAAAATGCATTTCTTGATTCCTCCATCTTATCTTTATTTGTCATCTCTATATATTCTTTTTCCCTTTCTGTTCTTTAAATTACCCTTAGTGGTACTCTTCAATTCTGTGCCCTCCTCCAGACCTCTCCTCTCTCTCCTGTCTTTTTTTTCAGCCGGCAGAACTCCTTTTAGTATTTCTTGTAGGGCTGGTCTCTTGTTAACAAATTCTTTCAGGTCTTCTTTGTTCGTGAAAACTTTGATCTCTTTCTCAATTTTGAAGGACAGTTTGGCTGGGTACATAATTCTTGGCTGGAAGTCTTTCTCTTTCCAGATCTTGAATATATCATACCACTGCCTTCTTGCCTCCAGGGTTAGTCTGAACTCAGTCTTATTTGATTTCCCTTGTATGTAGTAGATTGTTTTTCTCTTGCCGCTTTCATGATTTTCTGCTTCTCTTCACCATTTGACAGACTGATTAGTATGTGCCTTGGGGAAGGCCTATTTGGATTTATTCTGTTTGGAGTTCTTTGGAATTCTTTGACTTGTATATTTATGTCCTTTATGAGGGTTGGGAAGTTCTCCCCCATTACATCCTCAACTACTCTAGCCCTTTACTCCTCTCTACTCCTTCTGGGACACCAATGATGCTTCTATTTGTATGCTTTGTTTTGTTATCATTTCCCTGAGTTCTCACTTAATTTTTTCCATCTTTTTTGCCGTTTGCTGTTTTGAGTCTTTGGCGTCAATTATCCTGTCCCTCTATATTACTCATTCTTTCTTCTGTCTCTTCAAATCTGGTGTTGTGTGCCTCTGGTATGGTTTTTATTTGGTCAACAGAGTCTTTAATCTCTGTGATTTCTGCTATTTTTCTATTAATTCTTTCAAATTCCCCTTTATGGTTTTCTACTGTTTTCTTTATCTCCTTTATGTCATTTGCTATCCCACTTATTTTATTAAGTAGAGTTGTATGAACATCTTTGATTAGTTGTTCCAAAGTCTGTGTCTCCTCAGGTGTTTTAATTTGGTCTTTAGGCAGGACTATATCTGTCTGCATTGTGATGTGCTTAGTGATCTTCTGCTGTCTTCGTTGCATATAAATATCTTGATTGATTTACTTTGGGAGCTGATTTCTTTCAGTTGTCTAAGGCCCTGTGTTTGTGGATGGTTGTAAAATCTGGAGCAGGGTATGGGGTGGGCATTCAGTACAGTGAATGCCCTGATTCAGAGCAGGTGTAGGTACAGGTTGGGGATATTATGCCGATGCTTGTGAAGGTGGCACCCAGCCTCCAGGGAGGTTGTAGCTGTGTGTGCACCGGTCTGGTGGGCGTAACCCTGGTGTGTGCTGGTCTAAGGCACAGGGCCCTTTGTGTGCATGCGTAGAGCTGTGGCAGCAGGTTGGCATTATTCCTGTATGGACTGGAGGCAGATGTGACCTGGCTGTGCAGGTCAGCACTTTCTCAGAGCTGGGAAGTGAGGCTGAGGGCTGTGCTCATGTACGGTTCTAGGACTGCTGTAACGTGCAGTTCCCAGAGCTGAATGACACGATTGGGGGCCATGCACATGCGTGGGTCTGGGAGTGCCATAAACGGATGCACAGAGCTCAGGGAGGGTGGGGTGAGGCTGTGCGACACTGTGGGTGGGGGGCGGGGGTAGCCTAGATATGGGGGTTAGTCCCCGGGCCTTTATGTGCTGGCAACAACCTGCAGGGAACAGAGAGTGGGAGATAGTGCTTGGGAGGGTACAGGAGAGGGTTGGGCTGCACTTGGGGTGGGGGTACATGCACTGATGGTTGGTGGGGTGTGGGCGCCTGGAGCGTGGGGAATGGGAGCAGATGATGGGGTTTGGGTGTGGGGGGTATTGAGTGAATTGCTGGTCACTGGACTGCACTGGTGACGGTAGTGTGTCCAAGGAACGTGGCCTGGCCAACTTCTAGTCCCGGGCTCCTGTCCATGCACTCCCACAGGCTCTGTGCCTCTGCGCCAGGTTCCAGCTTTCTGCCTCTCAGCTCCTCGGCCTCTGCAAACAGGGCTGCTGTATGTGGTGCAGAAGGCTCTCCCAGGTCAGCTCCACTCCTGAATTGCCATCTCAGTTACCCTCCTGTCCCTTCTCTGACTTTTCCGTGGAGCAGGGCTAGGCTCTAGCTAGTCTATTCAGCCATCTCCCCGGAAGTCATCTGTCAAAGTACTTTTTAACATGTAGTTATAGCTCCTAACTCTTATCTCCCCCCTAATTATTTACCCCTAGTATTGTCGTAGTACTAGGGGGTTATTCCAATTAAATATAGACATAGCTTGTAGTGGGTAATTTTTCCCATATACCCCTCTATTATTCACTTTTTGTACAAGTGCCATACCTTTTGAAGTAGTTCTTACTAGAACTTATTTATATTTGTGTTGCTAATCGGTGAGATTCATGGCTCTAAACAACTCCTTTCAATCATATTCACCTTCAGTATGACACTGTTACTTATAATCCCCCTAACAAGCTACCATCACTCCATGCATTCCGATACATTTAAGTTCATCCTCATCAACAAGTCTGTACATACTAAGTAACTGCTCCCCTTTCTTTGGCTTCTGTCTATCTCTAGGCCCTCTGTATTCTACGACTCTGAGTTTACATTTTTAGGAGGTTCATTTTAGTCAAATCCTATAGTGTCTACCCTTTTCTGTCTGGCTTATTTCACTTAGCATTATGCCGCAAGCTACGCCCATGTTGTCATATGTTTCAGGACCTCATTTCTTCTTACTGCTGCGTAATAGTCCATTGTATGTATATACAGGGTTTTGCTTATCCACTCTTTTTGTATTGGACACTTGGATTGTTTCCATCTTTTCCCAATTGTGAATAATGCCATTATGAACATTGGCATGCAAATGTCTGTTCATGTCACTGCTTTCAGCTCTTCTGAGTATATTCTGTGTACTTGTATTGCTGGGTATAGGGCACCTCTATATTTAATATTCTAAGGAAACACCAAACTGTCTTCCAACATGGCTATACCATTATACATTCCCAGTAGCAGTGAATAAACGTTCAGATTTCTCCACATCCTCTCCAACATTTGTAGTTTCCTGTTTGTTTATGGCAGCCATCCTTGTTGGGGTGAGATGATATCTCGTTGTAGTTTTGATTTACATTTCCCTAATAGCTACTGAAGATGAACATCTTTTCATGTGCTTTTTAGCCATTTGTATTTCTTCTTCTGTAAAATGTCTGTTCATATCTTTTGTTTGCTTTAAATATTACTATTCAGCTTATACGAAACATTTTAAAGTTAGAAAGTACTGAGCCATGGGTTTTTTTTTTTTTTTTGAGTCGCAGCATGTAGTTATGATTTTATGTATAATGAATAAAACCTAACTAGTGTCAAAGGTATTAAAAACATCTTAAAATCAAATCTTCTCTTAAGTGTTATTTCATTCATACTTAATCTCTAGGTCCAGGAATGTAAAGTGCGTTCATTGTTTTTCTTTCTAGCACTTGAAAAATATAGTTGTGTTTTTCTTATTTTTCTATTTATATCATTCAAAACAGGGCTAGAAATAAGTACCTTTACTTTTATATATTTGTTTCACTAAGAATCCTTCTTTTATATTGATGTTTTTTAGGTTTTTACTCTTTCTGCTACCAGTGAGAAATGTGACAGTGTTCTTTTGGCAAGCATTTCATCAGGATGGTTAATCACAGTCTGAAATATGTATTTTAATTACAAATTTGTAATTTAAATTTAGTAGTTTAATTGTGCCCTCAGAAGAATAATGCTTTTGGAGGGAAGGTGGTGCTGTCTGGCACATTAGGTGAGGCACTTAGAATTTTCCTTTGTTGTACAGGGTTCGCTTCTTTTTACCCCTGATTTGCCTTCCTGTGGGAATTATTCCTTAAACCCATCTTCCAGTAGGTGTACATGCATGGACACTTAGTACATAACCATACAACTCCCCCTTTCCCCCCCACATACAACTTGAAGACGAAGCTGTTAAATTGCCCTTTCTGTGATTCTTTCATGATAAGCTACTTAAAAGGCATGGTCAGGGCTGTCCAGGAGAGTGGAAAAGCATTGTCAACTGAAAGTAAAAGGGAAAATGTATAAGGTTTTCTAGGTGATTAACTGACCTGATAAAGATTTCAGATGCCTCACCAGGGCAGATGATGAGAAAACTGGTATAAGTAGAATGCTATCTTCTCAGCACTTGCAGCCAGGAAATATTCAACTACATGAATATCTTAATTCTGTCCCTACCTTTTGTTTTATTTAAAACATCAATGCCTTGCAACTAGGTGAATGAAGCTTAGGAGCTGTATGTTGAATGAAATGTCAGGGAAAAAAAGACAAATGCCTCAATCACGGACTAACTATAATAAAAAAATTCAGTGAAGTGAAGTTGAAAGTATGTTATCAGGTTGCGGCTTGTCATAAAGGGTCCTAGATTGTAAGCTCTTATAGTGGTCACATATGTTCATGAGGTGTAACTGTTAACTCTCAATTCTGAGATACTGAGCTGTTTGTATATAACATGGTCTTTCCCAGAAACTTTGGGTACTTATATGACACCTGAGACTCTGTTAGAGCTGTGAAGTTGTGAATGTGAGCAGTACTTCATTATAGGAACTGCTTAAAAAGTTGAAAAAGGGATCAGACTTCAACTAGAGCTATGAATGAAGCTGACCTAGATGTGACTACGGTATACTAGAAGACTGAGTAAAGGATGATATCATCCACATTTTAAAACCTCAACTTCTGGGTGAGAATAAGGGGAGAGATGTTTATTTGGTACAAAATTTATAGTTTGGGTAGTACATTTCCTCATTTAACTTGTATGGTCAGTTTAGTTGAACACCATAAGTACATGGAATCTTGAATAGGGTGTGAGATTTTATTAGTTTGTCCAGGTTAGTGTGATGCCCTGATAAGTCCCAGAGTGATTTGGGCAGTGAATAAAGAAGTATTTGGGGCAGGCCACAGTGGCTCAGCGGCAAGAACGCTTGCCTGCCATGCCAGAGGACCCGGGTTCGATTCCCGGTGCCTGCCCATGTTAAAAAAAAAAAAGTATCTGTAAAGTCCCCTTGGGGAAGTGGGGAGAAAGGAGGAAATATTCAACTTCCCCATTTGGAGAATTTCTAATATTCTTACAAGCAGTGGGGACAACCATATCAATAGACCAAGCCCTCAATCTTGGAGTTCGCCCTTATGAAACTTATTCCTGCAAAGGGTAGGCTAAGCCTACTTAAAATTAGGCCTAAGTGTCACCCCCAGAGAACCTCTTTCATTGCTCAGATGTGGATTCTCTCTCTAAGCCAACTCAGCATGTGAACCCACTGCCTTCTTCCTACGTGAAACCTAACTCCCGGGGGTGTAAATCTCCTTGGCAACATAGGGCAGAAAGCCTGTGATAAGCCAGGACCTGGCATCAAGAGATTGAGAAAGCCTTCTTGACCAAAGCGGGGAAGACAAAATAAAGTTATAGATATCCTTTTTCAGTCTATGGTGTACTGGAGTGGCTAGAGGAAAGTACCTGAAACTGCTGAGCTGTGTTCCAGTAGCCTACATTCTAGAAGACCATTGTTTGAAGATATAACATTTACAGTGTGACTGTGTGATTATGAGAACTTTGTGTCTGATGCTCCTTATATCCAGGTATGGACAAATGAGTAAAAAATATGAATATAAATAAATAAGTAATAATAGGGGAAATGAAGGGTAAAATAAATTGGGCAGATGAAAACACTAGTGATAAGTGAGTGGGAGGGGTAAGGTGTATGGTATGTATGAGTTTTTTCTTTTTCTGGAATGATGCAAATTGTCTTAAGAAATGATCATGGTAATGAATACACAACTATGTGTTGATATTGTGAGCCATTGATTGTGCGCTATGTATAGAAAGTATGTAGTCTGAAGATTTCTCAATAAAAAAATTAAAACTATCAATCTGTTCTGTATAGTAGTTAATGCTTTTCAATTCTGTAGGGTATACAAAATGTGTTTTCCCTCTTCTGTAAAGTTCAGAGAACTGATAATGCATTGAGGTTGAGTGACTTGTCCAAGGTTATATTGCTGGTGTATGAGGGAAGACACTTGGTTTCAAATGTTAGAAGCTGAACTCAAAGTTATTGAAACAAAAAGGGAATTTAGTGGCTCCTATAACTAATTAGTTTAGGGATGTAGCTAGTTTCACGCATGGTTTGATTTATGGGCTTAAGCTCTCTTTCTTTTGGCTTCATTTTATACTGACTGTCCTGTATTGGCAGGGGTGGCTTCTGGAAGCTCTAAGTTTGCAATGTATTTTATCAACCCTAATGCAGAAAGTAATTTTTTTCTAAAAGCACCAGCACAAAACCTGTGCAGGATTTTCAGGATCATACTTGAACCAATTGTTCTTTATTGTGGCCAGGCCTCTGGAGTACTCTAATGGCCAGACCTGGGTCACAGACCGCCCCTGAAGCAGAGATGAGATGATTCCTAGATGAACAACCTTCACTGAAAGTAGGGGAAGGGTAGTTTTCTGAAAAGATACTGTGCAGGCAAATGCCATAGGTCATAGGTAACTTACTGAGCCTGGACTTCTGATTCTAAAGCTGTTGTTGCTTTCTGTTTACCACTACTAAAAGTGTTAAGGAAAATAGAATCCATATATTAAATTAGTTGACTAAAGATAAGATGTATGATCTTAAAATTTGTAAGTTCTTTAATATCAACCCCCCCTTTTTTTTCTTATTCCTTTAGCATGCTCAGTATTATCACTTTATCATGTGCTAGGGTCTGGATTCTTAAATAGTCTTACCTTATTTTGACTGTTATCATAGGAAAACCCTTTGGAAGGCTACATTATTTTTGGAATTCTAGTAGTTTGATATGTATACGAAGAAAAGAGGCTTGACAAAAAAGTTGTTGTTGGATTATTTAAAGTTCCATCATTTCAAGAGGCTCATCATTTCTGGACAGAAGGATTCTGTTCACCCTTTCTTCTTCTCACACTCTGCTCCTCCTCCCTCACTTTCCTTTTTTGTTTCTTGGTTTAAATCCATTCCTTCCTCCTATTCTTTTCCTCCTTCTGATCCCTTCCATTTCTCCAATGTCTTCCTCCACAGAGAAAGGGATTGAACAAATTCCACACTCCCTTGAGTTGAGTCATATGACCATTCTCTTCCTTCAAGGAAAATGCTACAAAATAGAATCGTACAATGACATGCTTACAAACGGAAGATTAATGAGAACTCTCCTGTAGTAAACAAGAAGGTTTATGTCTCTGATGTCCAAAGTCAGAGTATCTTGTTCCAGATTTCTTTAGACAGCTTCAACTTGGGTATCTCTGGAGATCCCAGACACAGCCTGGTTGCTGGAAATGTAGACTTAAGGGCTTCCTGTAAACTCTTGTGCTCAGTGACTGTGAGAATAGAGATGGGAGATAATGTTAAATGCTCTAATTTTCATTCCTGCTGTCACTAAAATAAAAATGACCTAACTGCATTTTGGGCCCCCAGGCAGCACTGAAATGACATGCTCCCTGCTGACCTAATCCATTTCATTTCCGGTTCTAGAATAACCAAAGCAATTTGCTCAATTTGCAGGTGACTGTTTACTCTTTAATGCTGCAATGATTAGATCTAGTGTAAGAAATCATATACTCTGTTTATCAAGAATTAAAACTCTAAAGATGGAAAGTTTTTCTTTTTGGAAGAAGTCTTTTAAATGCACTCTGAGGTGTATTTCACCTCAGAGACTGTACTTTTAGAAAGCCACTCTTTGCTGCTGTCCGCCAGGAAGGAGTACAATCTGCTGATGAAATTTGAGATAACTGAAGTGTTTCTCAGCAGCAGCTGAATGGAGCAGAGAAATAGGAGACTACTGTATCTATCTTAAGGTAAATTTTGTAAGTTTACTAGAAAAAGATCTGTATAGAATGCAAACACATTAACTCATGTTAGTCCAGCAGCTGCTTTTCTGGAAAATAGAAGAGGGGCTGTATGCAGTTGTAGTCCTGCACACACATTCAGGTACTGGCCATATTTCTTTTGTTTCAAACTATGCCAAGGGCCATATATGCTGAGTTCCAGTTTCTTCAATTTTAACTTTTAAAAAATCTTAACTTCATTCTTTCTTACCTATCAAAATGAAATGATAAAATTTTTTAAGTTATAGTTTCAGGAGCTTGGACTCTCTGGTCTTGAACACTTGGGTTTAATAATTATGTATAGTACTGCAATTGATGAATTAGAATTATAGAAGCCCCCGCTACATTCCCTTTCCAGAGGTCCTTGTATCAGTAAGTAACATGCTGGCAGAATTGAGGTGTCTGCTTGCAGTTCAGCCCTCTTTTATTTCTTACTGCTTTCTGTGATTCGGCAGCTGTGGAATTTGCTTCCCTGCATGGGCCTCTCAGAAGCCAGCTCTCCTGCTCTCCCCAACATGCTCACAGTCAGCAGAACAGGGAAATCACACTGATCAGCACACCACTCGTTTGATCAAAGGAAGCCAGCCACTTTTCTTCAACAAGACCCAGTCACTACACTTACTCCTGCTGTGAGCAAGGCCACTGGAAGACTGCTGGCAACATTAGCCTGTGTGTAAAAAGCTGCTTATGTTCCCTTTGCCTTGGCCTCGGCCTAGATCTGGGCAAGGGGACAGAAAAAGAGAAAATTGCCCCAACAACCTGAGCTCTCCTTCCAAAAAGTTGGTGTGAAGCCTTTCCCTCCAGTGGAAATCCCTAGAGGCTATCCATAACCTTGTGAGAGGAGGACTTCTTAATTTTCTTTTAATTGCAGAAGAGCAGAACCCCATAGCAAATTGAACATGTGGTGACTATGTAAAATATATGACTGACTGTGGGCTTACTTTGAGTTAACCACGGGGCTGACAAATGTACAAAATTAAAATAAGCCACATTTTTTGGTACTTAATCTCTTGATTCTGTTACTTTTTATTGTTTGCTGGGTAGTCATATGTTAATTTTTAAGGAACCTACAGATCTCAATGCTTATTTGTTAGATATAGGCAGCAGTTTACCATTCCTGGCTCTAATGTGTGTATAATTCCCTTTCTTGCAAGCAGTTGGCATTTCAGTACAGTTTGCAATATGGAGCATGGAAGGGACCGCCTAAGTAGGACAGTGGCTGCTCTTTGTCACTTGCAGCTGTGTTTGCAAGGGAACCTGCTGGCAGCCAGCAAGGGAAGTGCCGTGACAGGTGGGAAGAACAAAACCAGCAAATATGCTGCTTCTTTCACTTATCCTTTCTATTCCTTTCTTTTTCCCTCACCCTGTTCTACATGACTTTCTGTTTTTCTTCTCTTCCCCTTTTTGAGGCCATCTGTTTTCTTCCACCAATTCTGTTTGACCTGCAGAAGCCACCACACAGGAACCCACTGTGTTGTAGTAGCCTGTGTGTGACGTGTACTGAATGTATGTATAAGGGCTAGGCTTAACCTGATGCCTTGAGGGAATGGTGAGGGCCTGGCATATAAAATTTCATAAATTTTACACTCCAATTCTCAGACTCAAAAGACAACATATTCTACTGACTGGAGCTGAGAAATGTGAAGAGGGCTTTTTAAAGCCTGACTCTACAAATTCTGCATTATGTTTGATTAGAGATGAGAGTAACTTTAGTCTTATGTAAAATGCTGATTATGTTCCCTTGACCTTGGCCAAGAAAAAGGAGGACAATGCCCACCTTTCTGAAAGTTGGTGTGAAGTATTTTCAGCCCTGATGGTAGCACAGTTGTTAACTCTACAGAGCTGGTTTACTGTTCCCTGACACAGGCACCCATTTAATGGTCTGCCTTCTAGGATCTCCCTTCAGTTATCCATTCAAGCAATGAACCTTTAGGGGACAATTCAGTTTGTTCCTTTTTAAAGTGGCATCTTTTTTCAACCTTGGGGAGTATGTTAGGACTTTTAAGCTTTATATCAAAATTCAGGCCTTTCTGAGGTGAACTGAAAATGTAGTTTCTGTCTGCCACTGCAAAAGTAAACTTGCCACAAATATATTTGTTTTTCCTCTTAAAAAAAAAAAAAGAACTTTCTAAACCAAAAATCAGGAAGTCTGTTCTAACAGAATACTTTTGGACTACTTTTATGGAGTCTGGGACAGGTTATTTAGCTTCACAAAAACAACAAAAATGTATTTAAATACTGACAAATTTACGTAGGAAAATTTATTATTTCCCTAAATGTAACTTAAACATTTCATTTGTTAAAAGAATGTGCATTTTGTATAAGCTGTCATTAGGTGTGAGGCCCAAATCCTGTATTACTGTTTTACATCGTTAAAGGTGCTGGAATGCAATATACAGAAACACAATGGCTTTTAAAAAGGGTAATTTATTAAGTTGCAAGTATACAGTTCCAAAGCTGTGAAAATGAGCTAACTATGGCATTCAGGGAAAAATAACTTGATTTAAGAAAGGCTAATGTGTCCAGAACACTTGTGTCAGCTGGAAAGGCACATGGCAAAGTCTGCTAGCTTTCTCTCCTCATCTCATAAAGCTTCCCTGGGGGCATTTTCCTTCTTCATCTCCATAGGTCTCTGGCTGGGTGGGCTCTGTTGGCACTAAAGCTTTTTTCAAAATGGTTCCCTCTTAAAGTGTTCCAGTAAGCAACCCCACCTTGAATGGGTGGAGGAGACACATGTCCATGGAAACTATTTAATGAAAAGGTCCCACCTGCAATTGGGTGGGTCACATCTCCATGTAAACAGTCAGAAAGACTCCACCCAGCATTGTAAAATGAGAATTAAAGGACATGCCTTTTCTGGGGTACACAACTGTTTCAAACCAGCACAATTATGTTGATTAACTTGCTAATTTAAAATTTTTAGGCCTTTTTGGTCAAAAGTGATTTTCTTCTGAGAGACTTTGCCTCTCTGGAATGGTACCCTACCTCCCCCATGTTTATCTTTATTGTTAAGGTCTCAAGGTCATGACCATTCATTTGTAGTTCTCCTTATTTCCATAGTCAATGCTTAGCAGAGAACTGAGCCACCAGAGTCATATGCTCTTCTTTTCTTTCTTTCTTTCTTTTTCTTTTTCTTTTTTTTTTTTTGCATGGGCAGGCACTGGGATCAAACCCCGGTCTCCGGCATGGCAGGCAGGAACTCTGCCTGCTGAGCCACTGTGGCCCACCCCATATGCTCTTCTTGACTGGCAGTTCTATGTACTGGATGATCATTATTATGTAAAATGTTAATAAACTATGAAAGTGATTGAAAGATCACTTCTGTTCATTTTGGCCAAGATGAAAATTGATGAATCACTGTTTAAATATTTTGTGTATATATCAGAGTTTAGAGAAGTTGCAAAACTCAGAAAAATAAAAATAAACCCATAAGACCTAAGAAAATATTGTGAGAGATGGTTCCCTTAATAAGATTAGCAAGCTGTATACACCTATCACCCAAAGACTGTTTGGGAAAGTAGAGGGAACTTTATGCATTCCAGATATCTTAGAATGAAATCCTTCCCAAACTAATTAACAGGTTCTATATCCAGTAATGGTCATGTAAACTTTTATCAGTGACCCTTTTTAGATAATACAAACTCCAGAAAAAAATACAAAAAACAACCATTTGAATAAACTGGAAAGTGACCTAAAGCAGGCAGCTTCTGGAGAGGGTCAACATGTAAGTCCTGTTTTTCACAGCTTCTAGCCTGATGACAGGCCCTAGTCCATGAAATGCAGATAGAAAATCTATGGTCTTTCAGGCTTGAAGACCAGAAGACAGAATTTGGGGCTGGAGAGGAGAGCCAAATAAGGGGGATCCCAAATTCTGCATGTAAATTCTGCCCAAATCTTTGGCTGACTGGTGAACCTTGCATGCTTAAACAGACTCCAAGCAGCCTAGTTAAGGATAAAAGAACTGAACTGAAATCTGAGCTGCCATTCAAGAGACAGTGTTTGCAGAATTGAGTCCAAAATAATTACCTGCTAAAACAACAAAAAATGGTCAATATTCTTTGAAAGAATATATGAAATCCAGTCTCTACAACATAATATTCACAATGTCTCAGGCACAATCCAAAATTACTTGACATACAAAGAATATAGGGAAATGTGATGCATTCTCAAGAGAAACAGCAATCAGAAGAGACCGATCACAGGCGGTGCAATGGTGGCTCAGTGGCAGAATTCTTGCCTGCCATGCTGGAGACCTGGGTTTGATTCCCAGAGCCTGCCCATGCCAAAAAAAAAAAACAAAAAACAAGAAAGACTGATCTCAAGATGACCAAGATGCCGATTGCACTAATGCTGGTTGCAATAACTTCTGACATCAACTGTAAAACAATGGTGACATTAACTACCAAGAATTAGAACAGACCCTGCAGGATAAGGGCAGAGTTCCCACAAAACTGCTCTTACCTCAGGTAACCAACTGTAAGTTTGGGAATTCCAGGGTCACTACCCAGTCAGGTTCAATAACTCACTAAATTGACTTACAGAACTTGGGAACGTGCTATACTTAGAATTACAGTTTTATTATAGCAAAAATAATATGAAAAAGGAGCCGAAAGAAGAGATACACAGAGCAAGGTCTGGGAGGTTTCAAATGCAAAGCTTCCATGTCCTCTCGCTATAGAGTCAGGGTAGGTCATGCTACAGTTGCATCGGTGTTAATACTACCAAACAAGGAAACTCACTCAAACTTTTTGTTGGGATTTCATTATGTAGGCATGATTGACTGAATCAGTGCCCACTGGTTGAGCAGCCTCCAGCTCCACACCCCCTTCCTGGAGATGGCTGATAAGCCCGACCCTTTAGTCACATAGTGGTTAGCATCAACTACCAGTTGTGGGTGGGAGGTGGGCCCTGGGGAGGAGTAAAGACTCTAGTCTTGGGAAATTCCAAGTATCTTTGGGTTTCAGGAGCCTGGACAAAGTCAGACTTCTTTTTGGAGACCAAATTCCTTCTAATACAATGAGTATTAGCAGACAGGGACTTTAAAGCAACTATTATAACCATGTTCAGTGACGTAAAGCTCATAAAGAATGAAATGATAGGCAATATCAGCAGATAAATACAAACTATAAAAAAAAAAACCAAATTAATATGGCTACAGTTTTTTGGAACAGAACACGCAGTATGTTACTTCCTTTATATGCGTTATGGGATTTAATATTCATGCAAAAACTTTATGAGATTGCATGTATTTTCATCTCCATTGTGCTGATGAAGATACAGAGAGATTAAATGACTAGCCCAAGATCATACAGGGAGTGGTGGAAACAGGACTTGCATGTAGATCTTTTGACCTGTGCATTCTCAACAAGGGTTGTTACACCTTCAGGGGGGCAATAATTGGTTATTCGAGGTCAGGAGCAATCTTATATTTTTATGTATAAAGCACAGAAATACATATAGTGCACGATCTGTAAATTTCATGGGGTGAGAGAACAATTAAGGGAAAAATATTTCAAAAAGCCTTCTTGGGAGACCAGTAATGGGGGGGAAAAAAGTTAAGAAATATGGGCTTAACCTAACAGAGCTGAAGTTTTCAGTTTCTGTAACATACTACCTGAGTGCTGCAGTGGCCAACCACTATATTTTGAAATACCAGCAAACAGGGTTTTCAGTCTTGGGTTTCCCAGGATTTAATTTCAAAACAAGCTACTAGCTGCTTTCTTTTAATCTTCAGTATTTCCCTTTCTGAATGAAAAAGTCTAGAATAGCGTTGATGACTGAAATCTGCAAGTTATTTTTGCTTTCAGAAAGGTCCTAGGTTTTCTAAGATTCTGTTGTCTACTACTGCTTCCAATCTTTCTTTGCTTTCTCTGTCACTCCCTACTTACTCTTTTGTTCATGTTGATGAGAGTTACTCCATCCCATCTTCGGTAATATGGGAGAGTTACGTACTCTTCATGAAATTTGCTGATTCTCTATGGAATTAGAAGGTTTCTTCATATTAGAAGGCCCAATTCTCTAAAACCAAAAACCTGTGTTATTAGCTATTTCAGTAATGAAATTGGTCTGTTTTGAAAGTAGCCTTTTAGATATAATTAATGATAGTATATTTTCTGTGACAATAAAAAGAATTAGAGTTGGACCACCTCTCTTATTACCACACGAAAAATTTAACTCAAAGCATATCATAGATCTAAGTGTAAGACCTAAAACTATAGAGTTCTTAGAAAACACAAGAGTAAATCTTTATCACCTTGCATTAGCAAATCCTTCTTCAGAAGGATTGACACTAAAAGCACAAGTGATAGAAGGAAAAATAGATAATTGGACTTCATCAAAAGTAAAAACTTATGTGATACAAACAGGAAGTTTGAAAAGACAGCCCACAGAGCAAGAGAAAATATTTTTAGGTCATATACCTGATAAAGGACTTGCATCCAGAATATAAAGAACTCTGACAACTTTGTAATAAAAAGATTAGTAACTCAATTAAAAAATAGGCAAAAGATCTGATTGGACCTTTCTCCATAGAAGATACACAAATGACCAATAAGCATATGAAAATGTTTAGCATTGTTAGCCATTAAGGAAAGACAAATCAAAACCACAATGAGGTACTACTTCACATCTACTAGAATGGCTATTATTTTAAAAATGGACAATTGTGGGTTAAAAGATGGGCAACCGTGGGTGAGGATGTGGAGAAATTGATACCCTCATATGTTACTGGTGGGAATTTAAAATGGTACAGCCACTTTGGAAGTCTGGCGGTTCCCCAGAAAGTTAAGTAGAGTAACCATATAACCCAGCAATTTCACTCTTATGTATATACCCAAGAGAAAAAACAATGTCCACGCAAAAACTTATATGTGAATGTTCATAGTAGCATTGTTCAAAATAGCCCCAAACTAGAAACAGTCCACATGTCCATCAATTGATGAATGGATAAATAAAATATATTGTATCCTTATAATGGAATGTTATTCAGCAATAAAATGGAATGAAGTGCTGGGACATGCTACGACAGGGTTGAATCTAGAGAACATTATGCCAAGTAAAAGAAGCCATTCACAAAAGGCCACACATTGTATGAAGTATCGGGAATAGGCAAATCTATGGTGATGGAAAGTAGATTGGTGGCTGTCTGGGGTCTGTGTGGGGGGCAGTGTCTGGAGGACAGGAAGGAATAGGGAGTGATTGCTGCTGCAGGTAGGGGTTCTTAATGGGGTTTTGAAATGTTCCAAAATTGATTGTAGTGATGGCTGTACAATTCTGTGACTATATAAAAAAACTATTGAATTGCACACTTTAAGTGGGTGGATTTGATTATATGTGAACTATACCTCAATAAAACTGTTAAAAAAACAGTACCATATACTTTATTTGGTCTGAGAACACTGAATTGTCTTTCCTAAGTTGTGGTGACTAGAAGAACCCATATTCTCAATAAGGATACCAGTAATAAATATAATGCTTCATTCTTTACCCACAGTTCTCACAGACTTTAATTATCCTCGCTGATCCCGTTTAGACATTAACACACGTGAAGATAGCATGACTTGCCTAAGAGTATATAACCAATAAATGGTAGTGTTAAAATTTAATCTCCTGCATTCTGATTCTTAGTATACCACTTCGTTATCAGAAAAATGTCAGAACATCACAAAGAAAGTAATGGTGACCCTTATTGTTCTCCAGGTGCTAAATAATATTTAACTCTTTTACTTCTTGAATATGACTAGAAAACCATTTCTCTGTCTGGGTTTCCTCATCTGGGAAATGGAGATAATAGTGCTTCCCACCTCAGGGAACCGAGCTTGCCTGCTCGGTTTCTTCAACTAGAAAAGGAAGCTGGGCATGTTCCCACTCGCAGGTATATAATGAAGACTTATAAGAGAAAATAAAGCATTTTGCTAGGCTATATATAAATTCTTCATAGTAAACCATCAAGGAATATTGTTTTCCTCTTTTATGTTGTACTACCTCACAGCTTCAGCAGGATGTAATAATAATCACTTATATTACTTTTCTCTAAAGCGCACAAAGCACTTTATAGACATTATCAAATTAATCCTCTCTGCTCTCTGTGAGTTATGTAGGAAACTGGTATCAGAGGCACTGGAATGCAGAGAGGTGAAAAGTTACTTGCCTAAAGCTTTTAGCAGGTCAGACCAGGTCTAAACTATATGGATTGCCCATTTATTTGCCCCTAGTAATATTTTTTTTGGTCAATTACATTTATTCGCTATGAGTTTATCACTTGTTAAACATGAAAAAAAAATCAGAATAGCCATCCTGAATAACTTCAGAGTTTATTTTAGTGGGAGTAAACCTGTTTATTTTGACCTGGCTATGCCATACTTGATCTAGACTGGAAAACAATTCAGAACTCCTGAATATACAATTTTGACTTAAACATTCACCTTGGGGAGCAGTGCCAACTGTGTGTCCTGCTGTGTAGACAGGAGAAATCCTTGATGAGTCTTTGGAAGCTACTCTCATTTGTCCAGACACTCTTTTTGGAGTGAAGGCAGACATCCTTCCAAGTTGCTGAGTTTTACAGTGTGTTTATATGAAGAAAGCTTATTTACCATCTGGATTACAACCTAGCTCTTCACCACTGCCATCATCATTTAGTATTATTTTAGTCTTATGGCTCAATCCCATAACCTATCCTTCTGACAGAAAATACATGCAAGGGGAATGTATGTGTGGGATGATTAGTGCCTTTGAAATTAGTACCTATATGAGATTGCTTTACAGTGGCTCCTAATAACCCACTAGAAAGCAGAGTGAAGCCTGATCCATCCACTGGAAAACATTTCATTCTGGCTTTTCTCTTTCTTTTGCATTATGCTCTGTTTTTTGCTGATTCTGACCTGGCAAGGTTTTTTGAATTTTGTGATTTTTTTTTTTAAGTTTCCCTTTTGCCATGTTGTTCTCTCATTTTCCTTGATAGGGTTACAGTCCTTCTGCATCCTCTCCCCTCCCCAAAATGGGTTTCCATTGCATATTAGCCTTGTTGATGTGCTGCCCCAGGAGAGGTGGCCCCAGTGCTATTGGCACTGTCCTGTGCACAGTTCATTAAGTCTCCTGCTGTGGACCTGGATTTCTGCTGCTGCTGTGCACTGATGTGTATGAATTGAGTGAAGCGTATGTACATAAGCTCAGGTGCACTTGCAGGAACACACCCTGGAAATAGCAAAAGATGAAGTTGGGGTAAACCCTTTAGCTTTTAAAAAAAATTCAGTAAATGGCTTGTTTACTAGCCAGAGTTGAATGCCAGAGTTCATAGAGCTGCAAGTTACATTTCTGAAGATGAGACAGGCTCTTTTTCTGTTTTTACCTTTGATCCCCAAAATGTATTGAGTTTTAAGATGGTGCTTTATATCTGTAAGCAAGAAAACAGAGCCAGAGTTGCATTCATGGTCCACGGGGTCCAACCCAAAGAGTGGTTTCTCCTCATTTCTCTGGTGACCACATCCTCAGAGGATAAACCATAATCAGAGTCTTCTTCCTAAGACACACCCGACTGTCATGTCCCCATTGCAGCCTAAAGGTTAAGGAAATCACAGAAGGCCAAACAGTGACTTTCTAAGTCTGATAACCTGCACACTCTGGTGAGCAGATAGAATAGAGATTTCCTTTGAATTTAGACTCCTTTTTTATTTAACTAAGCTTGCAGAAAGTCTCTTGATTTTCAACTATTTTGGGGGAAAGTACTTTAGTGCTTTGATCCCTTCTCATGATTTTGTATACTATGACATAGAATGCTTAAGTCAGAAGCTCTGAATAATTTTTTCCAATTCCTACTTTTCTTACAATGGTAAAATACTGTAAGCAGGCTGGGGTAATAGCGGAATCTTAAAAGCATATCAATCACAGAATCAGGCAACTTCTCGGCTCCTTCTCCACCCATCTTAACCCCTCTCAGATGTATTTTTATATAAAATCCATCAGCAAGGAGGTGCTTTTGCAGCCCCTCCTTGGTCTCAGTAACTCAGTGATGTGTGTTAACAGTTCTGGTCTTTAGTAGGGAGAAAGAGATAAACATATATATAGCAGAAAAGGACACTGCATAGTGAAGAGTGAACTGTGTGGTAAAGATAATGAGAAGAGGCCAGGGAAAGCTTGAGAATCCAGGGCAGACTTGGATCCAGATAGGCAGAAATGATGGAGCATTCTAGGCCAGAGGAACAACGTGAACCAAAGCAGAGCTATAAAAATGAATATGATACAAACTAATATAAAAATTTTGATGTACATTTAAATATTTCATTAAAAAGTATTGGGAAAACCATTCTGACCAATCCTAAAGAACATCTATGGCATTTATAAGATTCTGCAAAGGTTCCATGCACTAGGGTAATTTTCCAGAAACCTGCAACCTCCAGGTGGGTCCCTGGACCAGATAAGTCCTGAAACCCAGAGGGGCCAGCCTCTCTAGAACATCAACTAGTGCCGTCCCTTTATCCCATATAATGACAGCCCCTTCCAACATGAACAGATTAGAACGGGCGTAGCCCAAATACTCATGAAGAGTGGGAGAAAGATCAAAGGTGATGGTGGAGTTATACAGAGAAGAGAGGGTTTAACAAATGAATATAATTGCTGAATCATTAAATTGATATTTCTTTTAGCCTCTAGTATCTTAGAGCAACTAGAAGTAAAAATCTAAAATTGTGGAATTGTAACCCATACCAAACTCTGAAATCTGTTCTACAACTAGTTGTGCTATGCTTTGAAATTTATTGCTTTTTGTATGTGTTATTTTTCATGAAAAAAAGTTGATTGTGATGATAAATGCACAGCTGTATGATGTTGTGAATGATGATATTGTGAACCATTGATTGTATATGTTGGATAATTATATGGTATGTGAATATAATATATGTATCAATTAAAAAAAAAAAACATCAGGGGAAATGAAAAAGACACTTAGGCCTGGCCCTGGGCCTGGGCCTCACTGCATATTAGCTGATTCAAAATCTCTGGGAGTGGGGTATGGACGTGTGTTTTTTTTTGTTTTGCTTTGTTTTTCAAAGCCTTAAATAAAACATTTCAATAACAATACAAATACAATGTAAAGTTAAAACAGTGCACAACTCATCAAAGTCTGTTAGTGGCATCGTCTTCTCTATGGCAAAAATTTTCTTCTGGCTCTGGACCTGTGAAACTCAGAGCAATTTATCTGCTGCCAATACACAAAGGAGAGTCAGTCATAGGCTACATGTTTCCATTTTCATACGGAGGAATTGGAAGGAAAACAGGGGTCACTGGACCCATCCAGTTCTTAAAATCTGCAGGGAAAACTCCACTGGATTTCAATGTCTGAGAGTCATTTATCCTCAGGGCTTTAAAAAAAGCCACAGTCCCACGTTTTCCAAGGGCCTATGCAGTGGTCTTGCTCTCTGTAAATGCTGGCGTAGAATTTGCAGCCTTGGGGGACCTTGAGGAGACCACCTTTTTTTTTTTGTCTCCACCTTCTCTAAGCATTGGAGCTACACTTGGGTTCTCTGTCAACCCTGGGGCACACTCTCAACCCCTCCAGAACAATGGGGTGGTAGCCAGGCTCTCCCTGATTCCTGGTTTATGTGCTCCACTGTCTCCAAGACTTGATATGGTAGAAGGCCCACCCTCTGGTTCTGGGGTAAAGTCACCCTTTCCATGAGTATGGGTCAGTCTGCTTTCTTGGCCTGAGGTTTCCTGGCTCCAGACTTTAGCCTCCAAGGTTCTGCCTCTAAAGATATTTTACCTTCACTTTGTCCTTTTTCTGAACCTTTCAGTGAAGACTGACAGTAGTTCTGCTTATACAGATCCCACAACACTCTTGTTGATTTTCTATGCAATATGTTCAGATAATGCCCATCAGACAAAAGGACCTTCCACATATCCTTCCTGGATAACTCCATCTCAAATCCTCGCTTGTCCTGTTATGGCTGACTTTTGTCCATATTGGGATAATTCCTCAACTGGGACCCTATTCACTGGGGTCTCACTTTCTAGAAGGCAACAGTTTTCCAGGACACCAATTTCTGTTTTCTTTATACCTGTTCTAGTTTATTAGTTGCCAGAATGCAATATACGAGAAACAGAATGGCTTTTGAAAAGGGGAATTTAATCAGTTGCTAGTTTACAGTTCCAAGACTGAGAAAATGTCCCAATTAAAACAAGTCTATAGAAATGTCCAATCTAAGGCATCCAGGAAAAGATACCTTGGTTAAAGAAGGCCGATGAAGTTCAGGGTTTCTCTCTCAAGTGGAAGGGCACATGGCGAACACAGTCAGAGTTTCTCTCTCATCTGGAAAGGCACATGGTGAAACGATCAGGGTTCCTCTCTCATCTGGAAGGGCACATGGTGAACACGGCGTCATCTGCTAGCTTCTTCTCCTGGCTTCCTGTTTCATGAAGCTCCCCAGGAGACATTTTCCTTCTTCACCTCCAAAGGTTGCTGGCTGGTGGACTCTGCTTCTCATGGCTATGTTGTTCTTCTCTGCTCTTTCTGAATCTCCCTTCATTCTCCAAAATGTTTCCTTTTTTGTAGGACTTCATAAACTAATCAAAACCCACTTGAATGAGTGGAGCCATGTCATCACCTAATCCAGTTTAACAACCACTCTTGATCAAATCACATCTCCAGGGATATGATCTAATTACAGTTTCAAACAACAGCATTGAATAGGGATTAGAAGAAATGGCTGCCTTTACAAAATGGGATTAGGATTAAAACATGGCTTTTCTAGGGTACATACATCATTTCAAACCAGCACAGTACCCAAGAGTTGAGTTCATAACTTATCCATTTCCTCTTGTGTTTTACTATAAACTTTAAGGAGAAGCCAGACTGCATTTTCCAGAGTTAGCTTGGAAATTTCTTCTGCTAAATATCCAAGTACGTTATTCTCAAATTCTGCCTTCCATCTACAAAGAATGTCTTCACTCCAATTTTCAATGACATGTTCATCATTTGTGTAAAACCCTATCAGAAGTATTCTTAGAGTTCACATTTCTACCAACAGTTTCTTCAAACATTCTAGGCTTTCTTTATGAAACTCCCCACAGTTCTTCCAGAATCTTTCCCTTAGCCATTTAAAAAGCTTTTCCAACATGTTTGGTATTTGCAAACCGTAGCAGCACTCCTCACTCTGGTACCAAATCTGTGTTAGTTTGCAAGCTGCCAGAAAATGATATACCAGACCTGGGATGGCTTTTTACAGAAGGGGAATTGAATAAGTTACAAGTTTACAGATCTAAGCCTATAAAATGTCCAGACTAAGGCATCTGGGGAAAGACACCTTAATTCAAGGAAGGCTGATGAGTCTGTAACACTTCTGTCAGCTGGGGAGTCATCTGGGCTGTCAGCTGGCCTGTCATCTGTTGATCCCTTCGTCTTGGGCTGCATGGCTTCCAATCTCTGCCCATCTGGAGGTTCCTCACTTTGCTTCTCTGGGGCTGGCTTTCAATCTTGGCTTCCCTGGGTTCTCTCCAGCTTCTGGCTTGCTTAACACCTCATGGTGATATCTGCTGGGCTCCAGGTATCTCCAGCATCTGTGTCTCTATTCTCTATGTGCCAGGTCTGCTGCAAAGTTTCTGTCAGCTCTGAGGCTTCTGTCATTTCTCTAGGCTCTGTCACTTCTAAGACCTATGTATTTTTAAAAAACTCCCCAGGAAACCCCTGATACTGTGCCAAACATTAGGACATCCAAAACAATAGGCCAAGCTATTGATATGGAAGCTTGCTCTTGTGAAGCTTATTTTTGTAGTGGAGAAGCTTGGCCTACTTATACAGGTATGCCTGAGAGTTACTTCCAGCGGACCTCTTCTGTTGCTCAGTTGTGGCCTCTCTCTCTCTCTCTAAGCCCAACTCTGCAAATGAAATCATTGCCCGCGCACCTAGGTGGGACACCACATCCAAGGGTGAAAATCTCTCTGACAGCATGGGAGATGACTCCCAGGGATGAGCTTGGCCCTGGCACTGTGGGATTGGCAATGCCATCCTGACCAAAAGGTGGAAAAGAAGTGTAACAAACAAGGTATCAGTGGCTGAGAGAGTTCAAATAGAGTTGAGAGGTTACTCTGGAGGTCACTCTTATGCAAGCTTCAGTTAAGGCATTGCTACGTATCATAACCTCCCAACCCCCAACCAGGACCATTCTTGCCAACCCTAAAGAACACCTAGGGAGTTATTTAAGATTCCACAAATGTTCTATGCAGTAAGGTTGCTTTCCAGAAACCTGCAACCTCCAGATGTGTCCCTTGATCAGAGAAGTCCTGAAATGTGGAGGGGCCAGCCTCTCTAGAACATCCACTAGTTCCATCTTCCTATCCTATATTATTGACAGCCCCTTCCAACATGAGCAAGCCCAAATACTCGTGAAGAGTGGGAGAAAGATCAAAGGTGATGGAGTTACACAGAGAACATAGGGTTTAACAAATGAGTGTGGTTGCTGCATCATTATATTGATACATTTTTTTGTCTCCAGTGTCCTGGAACAGCTGGAATTAAAACCTAAAATTGTGGAATTACAACCCATACCGAACTCTGAGATCTGTTCTACAACTAATTGTCGCGGTGTGCTTTGAAATTTATTGCTTTTTTGTGTATATGTTATTTTCCACCAAAGGGGAAAAAAAAAGTTGATTGTGATGATAAATGCATGGCTATATGATGATACTGTGAGCCATCGATTGTTCACTTTGGGTGATAACATGGTATGTGAATCTGTAACGTTTATCAATTTTAAAAATGCTAAAAAAAAAATTAAGGGGCAAAATATCCCTAAAGATTGGGAGAAGGATCAAAGGAGAAGGAGTTGTAACAGAGAAAATAAGGATTTCACAAATGAGTAGGAGTATGACTACTGACTTATGATACTGATATATTTTTTTAGTCTCCAGTGCCTTAGAGCAGCTAGAAGGAAAATCCTGAAATTGTGAAATTGAAATCCATGCCATACTTTGAAATTTGTTCTATAACTACTGTTTAAAATGTACTTTGGGGCGGGCCACTGTGGCTCAGCAGGCAGAGTTCTCGCCCACCATGCTGGAGACCCGGGTTCGATTCCTGGTTGACTGCCCATGCAAAAAAAAAAAAAAAAAGTACTTTGCAATTTATCACTTTTTGAATACGTTAGATTTCATAATAAAAAATGTTAAAGAAAAAAAAACTATTGGGAAAGGGGTTTACTCTCCCTGGCAACGTGAGACAGGACTTCTGGGATGAGTCGGTACCAGGCAACATGGGATTGAGAAAGCCTTTTCTGAGCAAAATGGGGAAGAAAGAAATGAGACAAAATAAGATTTCAGTGGCTGAGAGGGTTCAGACAGAGTCAAGAGTTTATCCTGGAGGTTATTCTTACTCTTTGTATAGATATCCCTATTTAGTTTATGGTGCATTGGAGTGGCTGGAGGGAAGTACCTGAAGCTGTTGAACTGTATTGCAGTAGCCTTTATTCTTGAAGACGATGGTATAACCATATAGCTTTTACAGTGTGACTGTGTGATTGTGAAAACCTTATATCTGATGCTCCTTTTATCCAGGGTATGGACAGATGAGTGAAAAATAAGGAAAACTAAATTATTTATTTTGACTGTGCTTCCTACCCAAGGGGGATAAGGGATTAAAAAAATTGGGGTAGTTTGAAATACTAGTCGTCAATGAAAGGAAGGGTTAAGGGATATGGGATGTATGAGCTTTTTCTTTTTTCTGGATTGATTCAAATGTTCTAAAAATGATCATGGTGATGAATACACAACTGTGTGATGATATTGTGCGCCACTGATTGTACTTGTATGGACTGTATGTGTGAAGATTTTTCAGTAAAAATATTTTTTTAAAAGTATTGGGAAATAAACAAACATAAAGTTAAATAGTTATGATAGGGCCAAGTATTTAGAAGGCATTAAATGATCATACTGCCTCTTGCCTAGAAATAGACTTGCGTAGAAAACTTTGATCAGTACCTATCTTGAATGGAATGCTTTAGAATTTGAAGGGTGGAATGAGTTTGTGTTTGGAGGAAATAAGGGCTCATGGATCTGTTTGCTTTTTTTGATTGGTTGTATTGTGAAAACAATGTATTCAGGGAATTAATTCTCTGTTTTGTAGAAGGAAGCCTGGTCTGAAGGTAAGAAAGCAAGATTTCTTCCCTTAAAAGGAATTTTGTTTCCTAATTGTGAAGTCTTGGGATGTTTACTTATAAGTGATAATATTGGTGAGTGAAAAGACAGATTTAACATTAAAAGAGTTTGGATAGCTGTTGCAAAAGCAAAATCGTTTATGACATTGCTTCCTAATGTAGAGCTCCCTAAAGTAATAAAAAGAATCCTACTTTTATCTTTGATAAGGTTGTATAGGCAGTTTGTTTAATGAAATGTGAGATCCAAATAGGGGTGGTGAGGAGGGGAAGGGAGTTGATGATCCAAGGGAACCTGCAAGTGTCAAGATTGGGCGCTTTTGTTGTAAATTATTATTATAAATTTGAGTAGGAACACGTGGTTCTAAAATGTCCAGTTACGTATTATAATGATGAATTTTCTGTACTTATTTATTCATTTGTTTAAAGGATATTTTTGGTTTAATAATGTATTCTTAATAAAGCCAAAATTTACCTCTAGATAAAATGTAGGTGTACTTTTGAATAGTTTATTTTCTAGAGTTCATTTTCTTCTATCCTGAGTTACATTGACAGTTGCTTCTATTTATCTCATTTAAGTTGAAACTTGATTCTAGTCAATTTTATTATTACAATGGGTTTACCATCTTCTCAAACGTAGTACTTCTCTCATGCTTTGTTACTATATGATGAAGGTAAAAACAAATTTATAGCTGTTAACTACAAACCTAACCTTTCCTCAGTTTTCTTGATTTACTATAAATTAAATTACGTTATGTCTGATATAAATCATTAAGTATATAATTTAAAGCTGTTGCTGTGATCCATCTTTTACTGTGCAACTTCAGATCTATAAGGTAGTTTAATGATTAGGAAACTGCCCTTCTGGATCCGCCCTGAGTGAGCACTCACTTCCGTGTTGGTGTGTGACAGCAGGTCCTCCAGCTCTGAGTCAGAGGGCTACACACTGCATTCAGGTTGACATGTCTGCTCTTTGACTCGTCTGCCTGATTTAAATATTCATACTTTACCGACAAGGAAGAAGCTGCTGACTTTTAAAAGTGGGTCAGTTTTTTTTTGTTGTTGTTGTTTTTTTTAATGGCCCTTTTGGCACTTTGTAACGTGTTAATACTGCCTTAGAGATGGTGAATAGTTTGGCAGACCTCATCTTTATCACTTCGGGGACCAAAGTTTTACTAGGCTTGGAAGGAAAGAGCACTGCAGATATTAATAGCTAATAGGTTATGATTGGGCTTTATTTGCCTTTGTGCTTGCTTTTCTAGATGTAGTATGTAGTATGTTAACTAGAAAGAATTAATTTGAGAAAAATATTTTATGTGTAGATGAATGTAAAGGTAACAGTGATAAAGGTAACAATGTAAATAAACAGCAGTAGCCTGTTTCACTGTCTTCAAATGTATGATATTTCAGAGGAAATTCCACATTGCATAAATTTGTTTTAAATTTTCTATGTGGATATGAAAACTTTTGAAAGAGGTCTTTGAATATGATGGGGTCATTGTTAGATTGCAAATCTTATTCCTACATTTATTTCAGCTTAATGATTATTTCAAATCTACTTTATATTGATTGATTTTCTTACATCTAAGAGACCCAAAGGGCCTTTTAAATATGAATGTCATATTTTTATCTCTTCAAAATTAAAATTTAAAGTATCTTTTATAGAAAGGAGGGATAGGACAATAGGATGAGAAAGGAGGATACTAGAAGGAGAAAGATCTGGAGATCTAGATTACCATGCATTTGCCATAAGATGAAGGTGAGATTGAGATAGTTCAAGTTACTTGTCCAGGAGATGTGATATATGTTTCACAGTCTCTGTCTTCATTTCCCCTGGGTTTGCAAAAATGATGCTATGATTTTCAGTCCAGTCATATAATGTATCCATGGCTTGTACTGTACCTTACCCTAGGCCCAATTAAGAGTGGAAGACCCTCCCAGAATTTCACTGACTGTTCATTGTAATAAAGCTTCTTATAGGTTCTTCTTTACCATTGTCACATTCTAGCTCTCACTTTTAAAAATGGACAGAGACCCATCCAGTGATGTGAAAATTTGGAGTATATACCCTTTTGAAGAATTTGATTGGTTGTGTGGCTCTACCACAGGCCAGGGATGTGCTCGCTTTTATCAAAATTATGTGCACTTTATTAAGTTGGCTGGTACCTTGAAAAATAACCAGAATATTGTTGAGCTGGTGATTCTGAGGAATTATTTGCCTTCCTTTAGACATTAGTTGTGTTCCAGATGATTGTTTTGTAAATCTCAAATAATATTAAATATTCCAGATGAATTTGCTATTTCTAATAGTTAAAAAGACATTTATTCAGTACCTTTACCATGTGCTAGGCACAGAATTAAAAAATAAAGAAGAAATCACTGTTCTCAGGGATCTCATAGTGTAGAGTTTTAAGGAATTCTAGGATTTAACTTTACCATAAGGTACAGAATCCTTGTGTAAAAGAAATGCCGGCTATATTAAGCATTGAATGTCATGCTGTCTACAGTTTACTTTCAAATAGTTCATGGGGGAAAAGGATATGCAGTGGTCTAGGGTGGGAAAGGAGGGATATATTAAGTAAATATTGCAAAAATATTATCAATTTTTTAATTAGGTTTTTGGTTTGTCAGATGGGGTCCTTTGTACTTTTTTTTTTGAATCTTTCTGTAGATTTTAAATGTTTTTAAATAAAAGTCTTAAAAATAAAAACAAGAAATGCTTCCTAATCTTGTAAATCTAGTCTTCACTTATTGGGTCTGCTTATTCCTTCGGAATTGTGACATGCATATCTTAATAAGTAGATCACACTACTCCAGAAAGAAGCCTGTAATCTTGGCCAGCTTATAATGAAAATTAAGTTGAAGAGACATGAATTTCAGTTAATATTCCCCACATAAACTTGACAAAAACGAGTAAAAATCATGAATTTGCCAAAAAGAAATAACCACAACACCTAAATCATTGTTGACATAGTAATTTCTCTATTTATCCTAAATGTTTCTAAGATTTCATTTGTCAAATATTTATCTTTTCCATCCTCCTTTTTTCTTTTCTAGCAACATATTTTTCTATGTTTTAAAAAGCATTTGTGTGTTGAAGAAGTTCATTTTAAAAAATACAACCATTTCTGCTTCTATGTCTGAAACTGTGCTGGAGGTTCACAGAGGAGGAGATAATGGAAGAGGGAGGGAGAATAGAAGGTTGGGTTTTTGTACATGTTTAAAAAGAGAGAGAAATAAGTACATGTATCTCCTGTTCACTGTATTATCTTCATGAAAAGTCAGCAAAGGTGACCTATTTATTGTACAGGTTTGTTCAAAACACTAATGAAAGATGGGACCAATGCAGGAAATCCTTACTCTGGCTAGATCAGGAACCTTAATTGTATATGTTATGTGTATATGGGTGGTGTTAGTGGTGGTATCCTACTCTGAGCCCTACTCATTGCCCGCTGGGCACTGAACATAGTGTACTTCTAAGGGTAAACAGACTTATATTTAACCAAGGAGGAAAGGGGGAGCTATCCCTGGGTTTTTGTTATTTACTTTATCAATTAATTCAAAGGTGGGGCAAGATGGCGGCACAGTAAGGAGTGGAATTTAGTTCACTCGCTAGGGCAGCCAGTAAATGGCTAACGACTATATGGCGCAACTGTTTAGGGAGTTCAGTGACCGGACACATATCCTGCACCAGTTGGAATTGTGGAACTGCCATGATCCCATATAGAAATGTCAGTTTCACAAGCCGTGGAAGTTGGTGCCACTTCCCCTATGGACATGGCATGCTGGTTCCCTAAGGGGATGAGAAATCCCGCTCTGCTGGCTGGGACCAACTGCTCCCGCCAGGCATCACAAATAGCAGCCCAACTGCGTGCTAAGAACAGTGGCCCCGCTGGATGTGAGAATGGCTGCCCCACCAGGCACCAAGAGTAGCCATCTTGCTGGGCACAAAGAATAGCTGCCCCATGGGACATTGAAAATAGTTGTCCCACCATATCCGCCGGGCACAAAGAATAGAGGCCCCACTAAGCGATGAAGTGGCTATTCTGCCCCATCCCATCTTGCTCAACCAGCTTCTGCAGTTGGGAGAGGCAGGGTTGAGGGGAAGAGGTGACTCAAAAGCACCATCTCTTGGTAAGCCTCAAGTAGAATTTCATCCCTTCTATGAGATCTGGGCCTCGGTTTGTCAAGTAACTACTGACAAACCAAGAAGCAAAAGGAGAACTTCAGGGCAAACCTAAACAAATACAAAACCTTAAACGGGTTGTGGAAATCAACTTGGAAAATAACCTCATCAGGATAAACAACTGCCGTGACCACAACAAAAAATCACAAAGCACAGTAAGATTTAGACAGATGTGGCCCAGCCAAAAGACCAAATTAAAGCACCAGAGGGGTGAAAAAGAAAAAAGAAAAAAAAGACAGGACATGGGGTCTGGAGGAGGGCAAAGGATTGAAGAGTGTCAGTTAGGGTAACTTAAAAGATACAAAGAAAGAGAAGGAAAAGATATAGCTCTGACAAAAACTAAAAGGAAAAGATGGTAGATTGAAGAACCACCTTTACAATAACAACTTTAATGTTAATAGACTAAAATGACCAATTAAAAGATATTATCAGTTGGCAGAATGGATTAAAAAATATGATCCTTCTATATGCTGCTTACAGGAAACTCATGTTAGACCCAAGAATATAAATATATTGAAAGTGAAAGGATGGAAAAAGATGTTCTTTGCAAGCTGGAACCAAAATAATGTATGAGTAGCTATACGAATATCAGATAAAATAGGCTTTAAATATAAAGATGTCGTAAGAGGTAAGGAAGGACACTACATATTACTAAAAGGCACAATTCACCAAGAAGAAAGAAAAATCATAAATGTTTGTGCTCCTAGTCAAGAAGTGCTAAAGTATATTAGGCAAACATTGGCAAAACTTATCAATAGACATTTCAACAATAATAGTGGGAGACTTCAATATACCACTCTCATATAGATAGAACAACCAGACAGAGGATCAACAATAGAGAACGTAGTGTGATAAATGAACTGGACCCAAAAGACAAATATAGATCGCTACATCCCAGAACACCAGCATATACATTCTTCTCTAGTGCTCATGGAATGTTTTCCAGGATAGATCATATGCTGGGACCCAAAACAGGTCTTTATGCATGTAATAAGACTGAAATTATTCAAAGCACTTTCTCTGCCCACAACAGAATGAAGCTGAAAATTAATAACCACCAAAGAACCCAAACTCTCACAAATACTTGGAGATTAAACAGCATATTGTGAAACAGTCAGTGGGTCAAAGAAGAAATTGCTAGAGAAATCAGTAAATATATGGAAATGAATGAAAATGAGAGTGCAGCATTAACAGAATTTATGGGATGCAGCAAAGGCATTGCTCAGCAGGAAATTCATTGCCCTAAATGCCTATATTAAAAAAAAAAAAAGAGCAAAAACTTAACTGCTCACCTGGGGGAACTAGAGAAAGATCAGCAAACTAACCCCAAATCAAATAGAAGAAAAGAAATAACAAAGATTAAAGCACAGTTAAATGAACTAGAGAACAACAACAACAACAACAACAACAACAAAAACAGCAGAAAGAATCAACAAAACTAAACATTGGTTCTTTGACAAGATCAGTAAAATCAATGGACCCATAGCTAGGCTGAAAAAAGAGAGAAGATGCAAATAAACAAAATCAGAAGTGAGTAGGCGGTTGTCTTATGGATCCTAAAGAAATTTTAAAAACCGTAAGAGCATACTAGGGACAACTTAGATGAAATGGGCAAATTCCTAAGAAACACAAGATATCTATGCTGATTCCTAGGAAATAGAAGATATCAGCAAACCAATTTTAAATAAAGAGATTCAATCAGTTATCAAAAATCTTACTACAAAGAAAAGCCCAGGGCCAGATGGCTTCACAGGGAATTTTGTCAAACATTCCAAAAAGAACTAATACCAGTCCTGCTCAAAATCTTCCCAAAAAATTGAGGAAAAAGGAATGCTACCTAACTCATTTTATGAAGCTAACATCACTCCAAATCCAAAACCAAATAAAGATGCTACAGGAAAGGAAAACTACAGACCAGTCTCCCTAATGAACATAAAAGGAAAAATTCTCAACCAAATACTAACAAATGGAATCCAGTGATACATAAAAAGAATTAAATGTCATGACCAAGTGGGGTTTATACCAGCAATGAAAGAGTGGTTCAACATCAGAAAATCAGTCAATGCAATATAGCATGTCAATAAATCAAAAGGGAAAAAAGCATGATCATATCAATTGACACTGAGAAATCGTTTGACAAAATTCAGCATCCTTTTCTGATAAAGACCCTTCAAAAAGTGGGATCGCAGGAAACTTCCTCAGAATCATAAAGGACATATATGAAAACCCATAGCCAGGATCACACTCACTGGTGAAAATTTAAAAGCACTCCTCCTAAGATTGGGAGCAAGACAAGGATGCCCATTGTCACCTCTATTATTTAACACTGTCCTAGAAGTTTTAGCTGGAGCTAAACTTGGAAAAGCTTGTTACGAAATTCATTTGGTAGGGAAAGAGATCTTGAATAGCTAAAGATATCCTGAAAAAGGAGAGTGAAGGGGGAGAACTGACACTTCCTGACTTTAAAACTTACTATAAAGCCAGTGTTCAAAACCGTATAGTACTGGCACAAAGATAGATGTATAGACCAATGGAATAGAATCAAGAGTGTGGAGATAGACCACCAAATCTATGGTCAATTGATCTTCGACAAGGCCCGCAAATCCACTGAACTGGAACAGCATAGTCTTTTTAATAAATGAGCATGGGAGAGCTGGATATCAATAGCCAAAAGAATTAAAGAGGACCCTACCTTACACCCAATTAAAAAATTAATTCAATTTGGATTAAAGACCTAAATAGAAGAGCTAGTACCATAAAACCCCTAGAAGAAAATATAAGGAAAAAAAACACCTTCAAGATCTAGTAATAGGAGGCAGCTTCTTTAACTTTATACCTAAAATACAAGCAACAAAATAAAAAAAATAGATAATGGGAACTTCTCAAAATCAAAAGCTTCTGTGCCTCAAAGGATTTTATCAAAAAAGTGACGAAGCAGCCAACTCAATGGGAGAAAATGTTTGGCAACCACACATCACATAAAGATTGGATATCCTATATACGTAAAGGAATTATATAACTCAACAACAACAAGAAATCCCAGTTATAAAATGGGCACAGGATATGAATAGGCATTTCTCTGAAGAGCAAATACAAATGTCTAAAAAGCACATGAAGAAAGAGGGTCCAAGATGGCGGCTTAGTGAGGAGTGGAATTTAGATCATCCTCCAGAGCAGCTAGTAAATAGCCAGGAACAGTGCAGAACAACTGCTGGGGTCACATCAGTGACTGGACACACAGTATACACCAGTCTGGACCAGTTGGACCAGCTGTGATTCCACCCAGAAATGTACGTCCCCCAAGCCACAGAGGTTAGCGCCCCTTCTCCACAGGCTGCTTCCCAGAGGGTAAAGGAAAGGAACTTTATTAATAGCAAAGGGCTGAGCTCAACCAATCTCCAACTGTGGAGTTAATTAACAAATTCTGACTACTAAAAATAGACTCCCCAGCTCAGCTGGACCTCAAGTAAAAGCTAGAGTTGCTGGTTTTAGCCCCCAGGGGGCAGGGCTGACAGGAAAAGGAAACAAACAAAGGAACAAAAACAGAGTTTTTTTCTGGATCAGACAGAGCAAAATACTTGAAAAAGTCTGGGCCCTGAAGGAAAGGAGGGGACACATAGGACCTGAGATACACAGAAAATGTACCAACTTAAACTCTTGATTGGCAAACCCAAGGAACAGGGGTCCTGCACTGAAAAGGATTTTTTTGTTTTTCTTTTTTGTGGCTGTTGCTATGGCTTGACTGCTCTTTGGATACAACAGCAAGGCTTCTCAGGCTCCACCTGCCCCAGGCAAGGGTGGAATTAAGCTTGTCTCAGAGGCAAAGAGGCTGGTCAGGTGAAAGCAAGTAATTCCCTGAGGCTGTGCCTTCCCCAGGAGAGGGGTGGGGCCCAGCTCAGGTGAGATCCCTCCCTCAAGGAATTCAGATCCCAGGGTTTGGAAAACTGAAGCCAGTAAAGCCAGCCTACAACCTTTCCTTGGTCTCAGTCACACCCCCAGAAGGGAGAGTCTGCAGAAGTTAAAGGTATGGCATCACTTTATGCTGGTGGGACCCGTAGGCAGACAAGCGCCACATACAGGGCTGGATAGGAAATGCACAGAGTCTAGAGGCTTCATAGGAAAGTCTGTCAACCTACTGGGTCTCACCCTCAGGGAAAACTGACGCAGGTGACTCTTTCCTCCTGAGAGAAGGCCAGTCTGGTCTGGGAAAATCTGACAGGGGTCTATAATACCTAAGTAGACTCTCCAAAGGGATGACAAAAAAAAAGGCACCATACAGGCAGGGCAAGAAACAAGAAAACAAAAACTGAAAAATTTTGATCCGTTAAACAAAACCTAAGCTAAAGGACTAGAATAAGCTGAACTGAATGTCAAAGAACAGATAGACAACAAAGTCATCCTAGGTAAAAAAGTGAAAACAATCTCCAGAATGAACTAATTAAGGAAATTAAATGTCTAGACACCAGCAAAAAAACAAAAAAACCTAATCATACTAGGAAAATTGAAGGTACGGTCGAGTCAAAGGAACAAACTAAAAATTCAAATGAGATACATGAATTGGTGCACTTAATTCTGGGTGTTCGAACAGACATGAAAAATCTCATCAAAAATCAAATCAGTGAATTGATATCAGGAGGATATAAAGAAGGCAAGGGACAAACAAAAAGAAGAAAACGAAAGTCTGAAAAAACAAATCACAGAACTTATGAGAATGAAAGGCACAGTAGAAGAGAGGAAAAAAACAATGGAAACCTACAATGTTAGATTTCAAGAGGAAGAAGATAGGATTAGTGAACTGGAGGTTGGGACATCTAAAATCCGATGTGCAAAAGAAAATATAGGGAAAAGTGGAAAAATATGAACATGGACTCAGGGAATTGAATGACGACATGAAGTGCATGAATATATGTGTTGTGGGTGTCCCAGAAGGAGAAGAGAAGGGAAAAGGAGGAGAAAAACTAATGGAAGAAATAGTCACTGAAAATTTTCTAACTCTTATGAAAGGCTTAAAATTACAGCTTGAAGAAGTACAGCATACCCCAAACAGAATAGATGCAAATAGACATACTCCAAGAAACTTACTAATCAGAATATCAGATGTCAAAGAGAAAGAATTTTGAAAGCAGCAAGAGAAAAGAAATCCATCACAAACAAGGGAAGCCCAATAAGACTATGTGTAGATTTTCCAGCAGAAACCATGGAAGCAAGAAGACAGTGGTATGATATATTTAAGATGATAAAAGAGACCACTAACCCCGCAGAAATAAAGGAGGTAATGAGAGGATACTATGAACAACTTAATGCTAATAAACTAGACAATGTAGATGAAATGGACAACTTCCTAGAAAGGCATGAACAACCAACATTGACTCGAGAAGAAATAGAAAGTGTCAACAAACCAGTCACAAGTAAATAAATTGAATTAGTCATTAAGAAGCTCCCAAAAAAGAAAAGTCCAGGATCAGATGGCTTCACATGTAAATTCTACCAAACATTCAAGAAAGAATTAGTACCATTCCTACTCAAACTCTTCAAAAAAAATTGAAGAGGAGGGAAGGCTACCTATCTCATTCTATGAAGCCAACATCACCCTCATGCCAAAGCTAGACAAAGATACTATAAGAAAAGAAAATTACAGACCAATCTCTCTAATGAATATAGATGCAAACATCCTCAACAAAATTCTTGCAAATCGAATCCAGCAGCACATTAAAAGAATTATACACCATGACCAAGTAAGATTCATCCCAGGTATGCAAGGATGGTTCAACATAAGAAAATCAATTAATGTAATACACCATATCAACAAATCAAAGCAGAAAAACGATATGATCATCTCGATTGATGCAGAAAAGGCATTTGACAAAATCCAACATCCTTTCTTTTTGAAAACACTTCAAAGGATAGGAATAGAAGGGAATTTCCTCAACATGAGAAAGGGAATATAAGAAAAACCCACAGCTGACATCATCCTTAATGGGAAAAAAACTGAAAATATTCTCGCTAAGATCAGGAACAAGAGAAGAATGTCCACTGTCACCATTGTTATTCAACATTGTGTTGGAAGTTCTAGCCAGAGCAATTAGCCAAGAAAAAGAAATACAAGGTATCAAAATTGGAAAGGAAGAGGTAAAACTCTCACTGTTTGCAGATGATATGATACTGTATGTCGAAAACCCCCAAAATTCCAGCACGAAACTACTAGAGCTAATAAATGAGTACAGCAGAGTGGCAGGTTAAAGGTCAACACTGAAAAATCTGTGGTATTTCTATACACTAGTAATGAGCATTCTCGGGGAAATCAAGAAAAAAATTCCATTTCCAATTGCAATGAAAAGAATAAAATATTTAGGAATAAATTTAACTAAGGATACAAAAGAGCTATAGAAAGAAAACTACAAGAAATTGCTAAAAGAAATCACAGAAGACCTAAATAAATGGAAGGGCATACCATGTTCATGAATTAAAAGATTAAATATATTTGAGATATCAGTTCTACCTAAATTGATTTATAGATTCAAGGCAATACCAATTAAAATCCCTAAAATTTACTTTTCAGCAATAGGAAAACCTATAACCAAATTTTATCTGGAAGGGCAGGGTGCCTGAATAGCTAAAAACATCCTGAGAAGGAAAAGTGAAGTTGGAGGTCTCACACTACCTGTCTTTAAGGCGTATTACAAAGCTATAGTGGTCAAAACAGCATGGTATTGGCATAAAGATAGATATACTGACCAATGGAATTGAATAAAATGTTCAGATGTAGACCTTCTCATCTATGGACAATTGATCTTTGTTAAGGCAGTCAAGCCAACTCACTTGGGACAGAACATTCTCTTCAATAAATGGTGCCTGGAGAACTGGATATCCACATGCAAAAGAATGAAATAGGATCCGTATCTTACACCTTATACAAAAATTAACTCAAAATGGATCAAAGAACTAAACATTAGATCTAAGACCATAGAACTTTTAGAAGAAAATGTAGGGAAATATCTTATAAATCTTATAGTAGGAGGCAGTTTCCTAGATCGTAGATGCAAAGCACAAGCATTGTAGAAAGAAATAGATAAATGGGGATTCCTCAAAATTAAACACTTTTGTACATCAAAGAACTTTGTCAAGAAAGTAAGAAGACAGCCTACAGGATGGGAGACGATATTTGGAAACAATATATCAGATAAGGGTCTAGTATCCAGAATATATAAAGAGATTGGTCAACTCAATAACAAAAACATAACCCAATTAAAAAATGGGGAAAAGACATTTCACAGTAGAGGAAACACAAATCACTAAAAGGCACATGAAAAGATGCTCATCTTCCCTGGCTATTAGGGAAATGCAAATCAAAACCACAATGAGATATCATCTCACACACACCAGAATGGCCATTATCAATAAACCAGAAAATGACAAGTGCTGGTGAGGATGTGGAGAAAGAGGTACACTTATCCACTGTTGGTGGGAATGTAAAATGGTACAATTGCTGCGAAAGGATGTTTGCAGTTACTCAGGAAGCTAAGTATAGCATTGTCATGTGATTCGGCAATACCATTGCTAGGTATCTATTCAGAGGACATGAGGGCAAGAACACAAATGGACGTTTGCACACCAGTGTTTATAGCATTATTTACAGATGCTAAGAGATGGAAATAGCCCAAATGTCTATCAACAGACGAGTGGCTAAACAAGCTGTGGTGTATATATATATATATATATATGATAGAATATTATGCAACTGTAAGACAGAGTAAAGTCTTGAAGCCTGTAACAATGTGAATGGACCTTGAGGACATTATGCTGAGTGGGATTAGCCAGAAAAAGACAAATACTGTATAGTCTCAATGATATGAACTAGCATTAATGAATGAACTTGGAGAATTTCAGTTAAGAACAGAGACCATCAAGAGATAGAAATAGGGTAGATTTTGGGTAATTGGCGCTGAAGGGATACAGATTGTGCAACAGGACTGATTATAAAAATTCAGAATTGGATAGCACAATATTACCTAACTGTAGCACAATAATGTTAGTACACTGGATGAAGCTGAATGTGAGAATGATAGAAGGAGGAGGGCTGGGGGCACATATGAGACCAGAAGGAAAGATAGATGATAAAGACTGAGATAGTATAATGCCTAGAGTATGCAATGATAGTGACTAAATGTACAAATTAAAAAATGTTTTTGCATGAGGTAGAACAAAGGAATGTCAGTATTGCAGGATGTTGAAAATAGATGGTCATTCATATTTTAAAACTTCAACTTCTGTGTGAGACTAAAGCAAGAAATGTTTATTTGGTACAAAATTTATATTTTGGCTAGTGCATTTCCTAATTTAACTTTTATGGACAGTTTAATTGAACACCGTAAGTACATGGAACTTTGAATAGGGCATGAGATTATGTAGGTTTGTCCAGGTTAGTGTGATGCCTCCGATAAATTCCAGAGTGATTTGGACAGTGAATAAAAGAAGTATTTGCAAATACTTGGGGGAATAGGGAGAAGGGGGGAAAGTTCAACTTCCCCATTTAGAGAACTCCTTGTATTCTCACAACCAGTGGGGACAACCAAATCAACAGGCCAAGCCCTCAATCTTGGGATTTGTTCATATGAAACTTAGCCCCACAAAGGACAGACTAAGCCTACTCAAAATTAGGCCCAAGAGTCACCCCCAGAGAACCTCTTTTGTTTCTCAGATGTGGCCTCTTGGACTCTCAGCCAACAAGGCAAGCACACTCATTGCCCAACCCCTCTCTACATGAGACATGACTCTCAGGGGTGTAAACCTCCCTGGCAGCATGGGACAGAAATCCTAGAATGTGCTGGGACTCAGCATCAAGGGATTGAGAAAACCTTCTCTATTGAAATGGGGAAGAGAGAAATGAGACAAAATAAACTGTCAGTGGCTGAGAGAGTTTAAATAGAGTTGAGAGATTATCCTGGAAGTTATTCTTACACGTTTTATAGATATCCCCTTTTTAGTTTAAGGTGTATTAGAAAGGCTAGAGGGAACTGCCTGAAACTGTAGAGCTGTGTTCCTGTAGCCATGTTTCTTGAAAATGAATGTATAATGATTTAGTTTTTGCAATGTTACTATGTGATTGTGAAAATCTTGTCTGATCTTCCTTTTATCTACAATATTGACAGATGAGTAAAATATATGGATTAAAAATAAATAAATAATAGAGGGAACAAATGTTAAATTGAGTAGATTGAAATATAGTGAACTGGTATGGGGTATAGAAAAAAAATAGGGGGAACAATGATTAAAATTTATTGAGTAGATGGAAATACTAGTCATCAATGAGAGGGAGGGGTAAGGGGTATGGTATGTGTGAGTTGTTTCTTTTTTCTCTTTAGTTCTTTTTCTGGAGTGATGCAAATGTTCTAAAAAATGACCATGGTGGTGAATATACTACTATGTGATGATATTGTGAGCCATTGATTGTATATCATACATGGAAACTTTGTATGTTAAGAATGTTCATGTTTGCATGTTGTTTGGGTTTGATAATAGAAAATAAATTAAAATTTTTGAAAAAAAGTACATGAAGAGATGCCCATCTCCATCAGCTGTAAGGGAAATGCAAATCAAAACTACAATGAGATATCATCTCACACGTTTAAGAATGACTGCTGTTAAACAGAAAACTACAAACGTTGGAGAGGATATGGAGAAATTTGAATACCCATCCACTGGTGGTCGACGTGTGTAATGGTATAGCCACTGTGGAAGACTGTTTGGCAGTTCCTCAAAAAACTACATATCAAGTTGCCCTCTGACCTGGTAATTCCAGTACTTGGTATATACCCAGAAGATCTGAAAACAGTAACATGAACAGACATTTGCACACCACTGTTCATAATGGCACTATTTACAATTACCAAAAGACGGAAACAATCCAAATGTCAGTCAGTAGATGAATGGATAAACAAAATGTAGTACATATGCTGTTCTAGTTTGCTAGCTGCCAGAATGCGATATACCAGAAACGGGATGGCTTTTAAAAATGGGAACTTAATAAATTGCTAGTTTACAGTTCTAAGGCCAAGAATATGTCCCAATTAAAGCAAGTCTATAAAAATGTCCAATCTAAGGCATCCAGGGAAAGATACCTTGGTTCAAGGAGGCCGATGAAGTTCAGGGTTTCTCTCTCAAGTGAGAAGGCACATGGCAAACACAGGGCTTCTTTCTCAGCTGGAAGGGCACATGGCGAACATGGCATCATCTGCTAGCTTTCTCTCCTGGCTTCCTGTTTCATGAAGCTCCCTGGGAGGCGTTTTCCTTCTTCATCTCCAAAGGTCGCTGGCTCGTGGACTCTCTGCTTCGTGGTGCTGCAGCATTCTCTGTTCTTTCTGAATCACCTTCATTCTCCAAAATGTTTCCTCCTTTATAGGGCTCCAGAAACTTATCAAGGCCCACCCAAATGGGTGGAGACATGTCGTTATCTAATCCAGCTTAACAACACTCTTGATTAAATCATATCTCCATGGAGATGATCTGATTATAGTTTCAAACATACAGTATTGAATAGGGATTATTCTGCCTTTATGAAATGGGATTTTGATTAAAACATGGCTTTTCTAGGGGACATACATCCTTTCAAACCAGCACAAATGCACAATGGAATATAACACAGCAGTAAGATGAAGTGAGGTCCCGAAGCATATGACAACATGGACATAATACTGAGTAAAATACCCCAACACAGAAGGATAAATACTGTATGATTTCACTATTATGACTCTGGTAATGTAAATTTAGAGGCTTACAAAGTAGATCACAGGGGACTTAGACATATACAGAAGCTAGAGATGGGTGAATGGTTACACAGTTAGGTTGAACTTAAATGTAAGGGAACAGATGGAAGCGATGTGGTTCATTAGTCGGGTAATGAGGAACATTGCCATGTTGGAGGTGACTATGATTGAAAGGGGTTGTGTGGAATCATGTATTTCACCAATCAGTGCTCTAGTTATGTATAAGTTCTTACATGAACTACTTCAAAGGTTTGATCTTGTATAAAGAGTCAATAATAGAGGGGTATGGGGGGAAAACTACTATTGCATGCTATGGCCTGTAGTTAACTGGAAGTCATCAGCAATACCACAGCAGTATCAGGGGCTAATAATTGGGGGTAGTGGGGAGGGACAATTGATAGGGGCTTGTTTATATTTGATATTTGTGAAGCCATGTTTATCGGTTGTTTGTCTCTTTGGATCAATGAAAACTGCCTAGAGTTGAGAGTCTTGATGATTGTACAACCGAGTGAGGACACTATGAGACATGGATTGTTTATTTTGTATGCTATCCATCATGACCAACAGATGAAGGGTGCCGAAAGGCACAATGAAGAGAAGCTGAATGATGAACTGTGATGTGTAAATATGATAGAATATTGTGTGACTGCAAAAAGGAAGGAAGTCGTGAGGTATACAACAAAAGTGGTGAACCTTGGGGACATTGTGCTGTGCGAAATAAGACAGAAATGAAAGAACAATTATAGTATGTTTCTTTGAGAAAGTAGTTACAAGAAGTCTGGAGCCTAGACTGTAAGCTCCCGTAGCAGCATGGAGTTGTAAGTGTATTTCTAGATTCTGAGATGTTGCCCTGTATGTGTATAAGGGGTGCTTCCCTGGAATGTTGGGTAAGTCTGTGATACCTGATACTCAGAGCTGGAATTCTGCAGCTCTGAAAGTCAGCCTTGCTTCACACAGCAATTGTTAAAGTAACTGAAAAAGAGATCAGGCTTCAGTTAGAGATAAAAATGAAGCTGATCTGGTAGTGAATAAGGTAAATCAGAATACAGGTTAAAGGATGATAGTGTATGTATTCTAGTGCTTCACCTATTATATGAGACCAAAGGTAGAGAGGTTTATTTTGTCTAGAACGTAATTTAATGTAACACACAATCTACATCAACCCACCTGGATAGCTCATTTTAACAACCTAAATTCATGGAATCCAGAATGGGACAAGGCCTTGTAATTTGGTATGGCTTAATATAATACCCACATACATCTCAAACTATTGTGGGCTGATAATTTAAAAGTATTGATAGAGTCCCTTGTGGAGAAAAAGTATGGTACTATTAAATTTCCCCATCTGGGAAGCCCCTGTACTCTCTGAAACATCAGGGACTCCCAGAAAATAGGCCAAGCCCTTGATTTTGAGGATTGTCCATATGAAACTCATTTCTGTAGTGGAGAAGGTCAGACTACTTATGATTATGCCTAAGAGTTGCTTCCAGGAAACCTCTTTCATTGTTCAGATATGGCCTCTCTTTCTCTAAGCCCCACTTAGCAAGGAAAATTATTACCCTCCCTGGTATATGGGACAGGACAGCCAGGAGTGAAAGTCCCCCTGAAAGCATGATTCCCAGGGTTGAGCCTGGCCCTGCACTGTTGGGTTGTCCATGGCACTGTGGGATCCACACTGCCTTCCAGACTGGTGAAAAAATGTAACAACATAAGGTATCAGTGACTAACCGAGTTCAAATGGAGTAGAGAAACTATTCTGGAGGCTACTCTTATGCAAGCTTCAGCTAGATACTATAATTGCCATGGTATGCCAAACCCCGACCAGCATCATTCCTGTTAACCCTAAAGAACACCTAGGGCTCTAAGTGAGACTACAAAAGTTTCATGCACTAAGTTTACTTTCCTGAAACTTAAAACCTTCAGAGAGTTCCTAAGACAGATAAATCTTGAAACCCAAAGAGACCAGTCTTTCCAAGAATATCAACTCATTCCATCCCTCTTTCCTATATTATCAATATTCCTTTTCAACATGAAAAGTTAGAATGGGCATGCCCCAAAGACCCCTTTAGAGGGGTAAAAAGTATTATATTTTAGTTTTTAGGAGAAAGAGGAGTTGTAATAAGGAAGATAGAGTTTAACAGACAACTGTGACTGCTCAATCACTATATTGATGTTTCTTTTGTCTGGTGTTTTGGGGCAGATAGTGTTAAAACCTGAAATTGTGGAATGGTAGTTCACACCGAACTTTGAAATCTGTTCTATAACTACTTGTTAAAATGTGCTCTGAAAATTATTCCTCCTCCTTTTTTTTTCTTTTTTGTATATAAGGTATGTTTCACAATTAAAAAACTTTTTAAAAAGTTATGAATTAATGAATCAGAGCTGTAAGAAAAAATTGCAATGTTGTTTAAACTTCAGCATAAATGGAATCCATGCTCTCTACCATAGTATGCAATTTTATATAATGTATTCAGTGTTGGATATTGAACAGCTGTTACAGTGTAACACCTCCACTTCTTAGTACTGACCTGTTAATGCCTACTCTTATTTTCAGTACACTTGATTCCATTGTATTTATTGCTATAGCCTAATTTTACATTATACCACAATAAGGAATAATCCAATTATTTTATTCTCAAAGCCATCTTAGATTGTATGAAGGACTACAGAATCCCAATCCCTTGGCCCTAGTCTTCTTTTAAAAATAGCTATTCAAACATTTTCTCTGCTGATTAGATTGCTAAATTATTTTGGAATTTAAAGACTCCCTAAAAAAACTTTGTCTGTTTAACATTGTATTTTCTTTGTTTATAAGTACCAGGAGATTGTCACTGTGTTGTGCAGTATTCTCTTTTACCACTACCCTATACTGCCTCCATCCTTCCTCCTTTCTCCTCTGTGATGGGACTACTATGTTAAACGAAATTCCATTAATACCTAAGTGACTTGTATTATATTATACCCACTAAAATGCAAAAGAAGAATGAAGAATCACTTGCGATTACTCCCAGAGGTTGTTCAAGTGAAGCCATATCTACTAACCCTGTTACATCTAGCATAGTTCATATGCAGAAGCCAGCACAAAAAGACTCAAAGTTTACATGTGCTTTAGGCTTATAAAAGGACTATCGCTTTTCTAAAGAAAATGTTGTTTGTATCAAATAATAGTAAAATTATTTAAGAGTTTGTTTCATAGACATATTGCTTGTAAGGCTTGGGAAGATGCAAAAAGAAAAACAGATGTAACCACTCACCATTTTTCATTCATGCAGGTATTTTTAAGCATAGGAAAAATTTTTAATTATTTCCTCTGACTTTAGTCAAGGACTGTAGAAAGCTGCAGATTGTGCATTTTTGACTGACATCCTGAGAGTGATCAATAATTTTAGTTCATGCTTTTTATTACTGACCTTTTTGTCTTTACTACTGAGAAGAGTTGGAGTGAAACACAGAACTGAATTCCGTCATTGTAGATCTGCAATTGAGCTTATATCTATCCTGATTTTTAAAATATTATTGATTGATATGAAGATTATGACTTTTAGGATAAGGATATGGAAGGCTAGGTTTTAGAGCTTGCCTTGCTCATCTGTAAGCTTCCTGACAATTAATATTATAATAAAAATTATGGTGAACTGCTCTCTTCAGGGTGAGCCCTGTACTTACCTATCTTTTCCCAAGCTTCCTCATCCATTCACTTGCCTGGGACAAAGCCTTCTTCTGGAATTTTATGGCCACACATATATTGATTTAGTTAAACCTCTGTTGGTAAGGATGAGCAGGTGAGAAAATTACCAGTTATATAAAGAATATCTGCAGCTTAAGAGTGGGGAATGAAGCTGAGTAATTAAAACATTTCCCATCTCACCTCTACTGAAACAGCCAATGCAGGAAAACAGGAGAGACCTTTTAAGTTTTTCAGTAGCATTCTCTGTGAGGTTTGAAAGGATATTATTTTATCAGTAAAACAAAAACAGGCTAGGGTGGGCCATTGTGGCTCGCACGTCGAAGACCTGGGTTCAGTTCCCAATGCCTGCCTATGTAAAAAAAAAAAAAAAAAAGGCTATCCCTGTTACCCTCAGAATAAAAGTCTTATAGCGGTCAATAAGACCTTCATGATATGTTCTTATTTCCTGCTCTTCTTTAGCTCGCTTACTGTGCTCCAGCAAAACTGGGTTCCCTGCTGTTCCTCAAACCTGTGATGCCTACTCTCACCTTAGGGCTTTATATTGGCTGGAAAGGTCCAGAAACCAGAAAGCTCTTCCTCAGATAGTCGCACAGCTAACTCCTTTACCTCTCTCAAGAACATGGCTGGAACATGGTAGGTATTCAATAAATAGCTGATGAAAGAATGAAATATATAGGAGTATTCAAAATTAAATACAAATGAAGGAGCGAATAACAAAATGGATTCTGTAAGAATGTGAATTTATAATGTAGAAGAAACTTAAGGAATTCTATAACATAGCAAAGAGTCAAAGAGATGGGCAATATGAGAGAGAAAATAAGCAGAGAGACTCTAAGAGATTTAAATATGTATAATAGCAGTTTCAGAGGGAACAGCACTTATCAAGGAAATTACAGAACAAATTTTTCTGAGCTGAAAAAAACGCTTCCGATCTCCAGATGAAGTTCTTACTGAGACCAGGCAAGGTTATTTGAAAACAGAAGGGGAAAAAAGACCTATTCTATTGCTAAAAATTTCGAATTCTTAAGAGAAGATTCCCACAAACTTCTTAAGAATTAACAACAAGCAAAAAAAAAATTAATTTTAAAGGAATAAGAATCATATAAAAATTACATTTTTCATTAACAGCTCTGAATGCTAAAAGATAATAGAGCTTCATAGAATTTTGAAGGTATGGGATCATGATACTAGAACTCTATACTTGAGAAAAAATCATTAAGGTATGAGAGTAAAAGAAAGGCATCTTTGGTTGTTCATGGCCTCAGAAATACAGTAGTCATAGCTTTTCTGAAAAATTTTGCTTAAGGATGTGCTCCAACCAAATGAAGAAGAATTAAAGAATCAAGAAAAGTAAACCAAACCAAAAGCTGATTCTTTGAAAAGATCAAGAAAGTTGACAAACATTTAGCTAGACTGACGAAGGAATTAAATTTCGACTTACATTACTACAATCAGGAAGCAGAGAATGGATGTTACTACTGACCCTGCAAAAATAAAAAGGATAAGGGACTACCATGAACAATCTCATGCCAAAAAATTAGATAACCTAGATGAAAGGGACGAATTCCTAGAAATACACAAACTATTAAAAGTGACTCAAAAAGCTGAGAGGTCATTCTGGAGGTTATTCTTAATGCAGTATACAGATATCTCTTTTCTGTTGTTGTGTATTGGAGTAGCTAGAGGGAAATACCTGAAACTGTTGAACTATAATCTGATAGCCTTGATTCTTGAAGATTGTATGACTACGTAGCTTTTAAGGTCTGGCCATGTGATTGTTAAAACCTTGTGACTGGGCGGGCCACGGTGGGTCAGCAGGTAAGAATGCTTGCCTGTTGTGCCCCAGGACCCGGGTTCGATTCCTGGTGCCTGCCCATGTAAAAAAAAAAAAAAAACCTTGTGACTTATACTCCCTTTATCCAGTGTACTGATAGATGAATAAGCAAAAGACTAAAAAATAAATACATACTGGGGGGATGGGATGGAGTAATGAAAATGTTCAAAAATTGATTGTGATGATGAATGCACAGCTATATGATGATACTGTGCTCCACTGATTATAGAATTTGGATGATATATGGTATGTGAATATATAATATACGTCAATAAAATTACATAAAAACTGACTCAAAAAGAAATAGAAAATCTGAATAGACGTGACAAGTATAGAGATGGAGTTAATAATCAGAAAACTTTCTGAACTCTGTTCTACTCCATCTGTCTGTTTTTCTTGTCCTTGCGCAGTACCACATTGAATGCTCTAGTTTTGTAAGTCTTGGTGTTCAGAGTTAAATCCTCCAATTTTATTTTCTTCAAGATAGTCCTTGCTATTGTTGACTTGTTGCATTTCTATATAAATTTTAGGGTCAACTTATATCAATTTCTATAAGAAAACCCCTCTGAATTTTCATTCTCTAGTTGCTTTTTTGCTAGGCTATTGACTTTGTACCATCTTGTTGAATTCATATATTTTAATAGTTTATTTTGTGCATTCTTTAGAGCACATTTTGCATATGTTCTCATATTAAGTGGAAATAATGAAAGTTTTATATTTTTTATAATTCTTATGCTTTTTTCCTTCTTTTATTGCCCTGGCTCAGTGATGAGTGTCTCACTCTTGGTCTCAGGAAAAAAAGCATTCCTTATTTCACCACTGGGTATGACATTTACCATAGTTTTTTTTTTGTTTGTTTTTTGTTTTTTGCATGGACAGGCTCCTGAAATCGAACCCTGGGTCTCCAGCATGACAGGCAAGAACTCTTATCTGCTGAGCCACCGTGGCCCACCCTGCCATAGATTTTTATAGATATCTTTTGTTAGATTAAGAAGTTCATAGTTTGGAATTCTGTGTAGTCAGTAAAAATGATGTTGCTAAAAATATGCAACGATAGATAATTTTTCATGATAACTGAAAAGTAGTTAATAAAACAGTGAGTATAAAACCATTCTGATTTTATCCGTGAAACAGGATAATAACTTGGAATGGTAATTGATGTTCTTTTCTTTTACCCATGACCATCTGTCTTTGCATGAGCAGTTGCCACCCTACCCCTATAATTACCCAAGGTCGGGGGAGAGGGAGGAGCTGTCAGAAAAGGACCAAATAACATTAGCATTAATAGTTAAAAAGTTCCATCACAACATACCCAGAAAAATGACTAAAATGTACATACCAACAATTCTAAGTATGAATGAGAGTATGGAACAACAGGAATTTTCATATATTGCTGGTAAAAGTTTACATTGGTACAACTACTTTGGAAAAGTATTTGCCAACATCTAATTAGGCTAAAGCTAAATGTAAGCATCCCCTGTTTCCTAGCAACTCTACTCCTAAGTCTGTATCCAATAAAAATGTGCACTATGAGCACCTAAAGTTATACAGGAATGTTCATAAGAACATTATTCATGATAGTCAAAGACCATTTGTCCATCAACAGTAGAATGAATAATCAAATATTTATATTTTCATATAATGGAATACTGTATAGCAACAAAAAAGAAGAGACTACTGCTACATGCAAAAACATAGATGGATCTCAGAGATACGTTGAGTGAACAAAAGACACAGAAATATAAAAACTAGGATTCTGTTTATACAAAATTCAAAAACAGGCAATGTACCTATGATGATAGAAATTCCAATATTGTTGCTTTGGGAATTTAATGAGTAGGAAGAAATGCAAGAAGGTTTGTGGGCTGTGGTGGTGTTCTTTGTCTTGATTTTTGCTTACAAAAAAAAAAATGTGGTCACTACTGAAAAATCCATCAAGCTGTATACATTTACTTGTGTACTTTAATATACATATAGTATATATCAATTAAAAGTAAAAAAAAAACATAGTAAAACCAACAAATACTGTTTGTAGATTCAGCACAGTTATTAAAAGAATATAAAAAGTCCCTTATAAAATATTACTAACAATTTGGGACCAAAATTAAGAGTTATGAATGGTTTTTAACTTTGTACATGCAACTTTCATATAATACATTTGAGAATCAAAAGAACAGTATTTCCTGGCAGGTGAAATTGATATCGGTTAGCCTAATTCAGAATTTCACCTGCCACCTGGTGAAAGAACATTTTGAGCCTATGGCATGGTCTTTCTGCCATTGCCTATGCCAGTGTTTCTGAAACTTTATGACTTTTACATTGTGCACACATAGGAAACAAAAATATGTTTCATGAAGCCATATTTAAACTATTTTTCTCTTCTATTTTATTTTTTAAAAATCCTGGTTACAATCTCTAACTTAATTTCACAACCCATTAACACTGTGGAAAAACTCTGGTACATTGGTGGTTTGTGCAATTATTCGAGTATTTTAATTAAGTAGAAAACAGGAAATTAGAAAGTAGAAGTGTAAGAGTATAAATTTTGGTCATGTGAGAGCAGAATATTGACATAAGTTAATTTATTTTAGGCACCTAGTAGGGCCCTGATATTAAAATCTGACAAAGTTAGTACATTAAAACTGTGATTCCCTTTTACTTACGAATATAGTTCCAAAATTCCTGAATTAAAGTTTGCCAAATCAAAATGTAGCAATATTGTAAAGCAGGGATGACAAAATATGGCCCATGGGCTACCTCTGACCTGCCAACTGCTTTTTTGTCCTGCAAGCTAAGAATGGTTTTACATTTTAACATAGTTGAAAAAAAAAAAAAAAGAATGCAATCTTGTGACCCATAAAAGAGATATGAAATTCAAATAAAGTTTGATTGAAACACAGCCATACTCATTCATTAGGTATGGTCTGTAAACAATGGCAAAGTTGAGTAGTTGCATTATAGACTGTATAACTTGTAAAACCTAAAATATTTATTTTTTGGCCCTTTACAGAAAAAATTTGCTGACCCAGTTACTAAAAGAAGCATAATACATCCGCGACCAAGTAGAGTTTAATCCAAACATTAAGGTTGTTTAACATTAGGAAATCTATGAATACAATTAATTCATCAGTGGAATAAGAGGAAAAACCAATGGTCTTCTGAAATACAGCAAAAATAAATTTGAAAAAGAAATAGTTTTGAATAAAAATTCAAGATTGATAAGGAATAGAAAGAAACTTCATCATAAAAAATATTTGTGTCAGTAACGAAGAGGAAACATGACACTTGAATTGTTTCAGCTTGTCAAGGCTCAAACACTCCTCCTCATCAGCACTGTTTTGGATATTCTAGCTAGTGTATTAACATGGGAAAAGGAATGAAAAACAGTACTGGAGCAGTAGATGTGTATTATTATTACTTGCAGATCATATGATAGTATACTTAGAGAAATCAGGAAAATCAGTATTATTACAACGAATGACAGTAAGGTGGCTAAATACAAGGCAAAATCAGAACCAAGAGCTTTTCTTATGAGTAACCTGTGAGAAAATAGTAATGGAGAAAAATTGTCCCAGTGGCAAAATTAAGAAGTATATTAAAAGCTAGAAATAATCTTACTGAGAAATGTATAATACCTTTACTTAGGAGCATAAAAGGACTTGAATAAATGAAAATCTGTACCTTCTTTCTGGATGGGAAGATTCAGTGTTGTAAAGAAGTTAATTCTCCTGAAATCTCTACATTTAATATAATTCCATTCAAAATCCCAATGAATATTTTAAGTATGTTCATAGATTGGTTATGAAGTTCACTTGAATATAGTCAAGGAAACTTTGAAAAAGAATGAAGGGAAATGCTTCATTTCTGGCCCAGATCTGTAACTGAGTTACCTACTGAATCACTTCACTTGACTGTCCCACAAGCTCCTCCACTCAATGTGTTCCAAATGGATTTGTTGTCTTCTCTCCAACATGTTTCCCATGATGCTCTTTATTGCTGTAAATTTTACCACTGCCTACTATAGTAAGTCTGAAACCTTGAAAGATCTCCTTGACTCTGAAAGCCATCCTTGTTTCTTCCCTTTCACTAATCAAAATTTAGTCATCAGGTCTAGTCAGTCTTGTCAATCTTCCTCTTAAATATCTCTTAAATCTTTCTACTTCTTTGCATTATCATTCTTTTAGCCTATGCCACCATCATCTCTTGCCTGAATTATTAAAATAGACTCTTTGTTGATTGCTTTGCTCTAAATCTCTTTCCCTTCCAATTTCTGTAGCTGGGGTGAATCCCAAAAATGCAAATTGGAATCATGGCTTAATACCTCTCAATATCCACCTTGCCCTTAGGACCAAGTCCAAAATCCAAACAAGACTTTTAGAAACTTGTATGATACGCACCTCCTTTCTTCAACCTCTCTTCATTCCATTCTCATTTTCTCACTCCAAACTCCAGACATTTTTGGACTTCTCTCACTAACTGAATGGATCCTGGTCCTTCTGTGCCTTTGAACTTAACATTTTCCCTTCCGAGGCATTGTTCTCCCTGCCTTGGTGAACTCATATGTATCCTTCAAGTCTCATGGTAGAAACTACTTCTTGCTGGAGGTCTGTCCTGACCTTTAGACTATTTAAGTCCAAATGTTAAATGTTTATCTAGTGAACCCTATTTCCTTTAAGTTAACATTGATTATATTTTATCATAGTTACCCATTTATCTTTCCTTATGTTAAAGTCCATGAAAGTCAGGATTTCATCTCTTTATTCAAGGGGATAGTCTCTCTCTGTGCCTAGTACAATGTAGGTACTCAATTAATATGTGTTATGAATGAATGAATTACCAGAATCAAAACATACTAGAAAAGGAGAAGCTAAGCCTACTTATAATTATGCCTAAGAGTCACCCCCAGAGAACCTCTTGTTGCTCAGATGTGGCCTAAGGTATCAATCATAGAAAAGAAAGGATGGGTGAACAAACTAGGCTTCAGGAATGTAGGAAGCAGTGACTCTCTGCAGTCCCCATAGACTAGACAGCTGCCAAGATACTCTGAGAGCTTATGTTCTCAGCTTCATTTTTTCCTGCCATAGACTGACTCTAGTACAGCTTCCAGCCACTTCCAGACTCAAAACTTTGCTACCTTTTGAAGAAAAGTACTCTCCAAGCTTACCTTAAGGCTGAAAATCCCCAAGGCAGTATTTTGATTTGTATGTCAGGGGTAATGTGCCCACCATCACCATCTAAGGTGTAAAGCAGTTATTATGTGAGGGATACAGGGTGCTGTCAGCTCCTGTACAGGTTATATGTTGGTTTCCATGCGTGCATATGTGTGTGTGTTCTGTGTACATATGCACCTTGCGGACGGAGTGGTTGTGAGAAGTCCTCTCCAAAAGGCGGTGGGTAGCATAGCCATTGCCACTAAGGGGCCTGGGATGAGCAGCACGATCACCCCAATTTTTGCTTACTCTTAGCTCTATTTCACATCATACTAAAAAAATAAATTGTAAGTGATTAGGGATTTAACTATAAAACGTAAAGTTATAAAAATACTAGAAGAAAGCAAGAATACACTTAAAAAAAACTTGGCATGTGGAAGATGTTCTTTAGCATGATAAGAACAGAAATTGTACACAACATAAGGTAAAAAAGAAGAAAAGTACCTTCTGTAACACCAAAAACAAAATTTCAAGAATATTGATAAAAATTTAAGAAAATTATTTTCAACACATATCTGACAAAGGGTTATTAATCTTACATATAAAGTGTTCTTACAAATCTCTAAGAAAAGAATGGGCATCTCAAAAGAAATGTTTAATAGGCAATTCACAAAAGAAGTAAAAATGCTAGTAACTATCACAGAGATGGAAACATCAATGGGCAATAAATGTATGAGAGATGATCAACCTTATTAGTAGTCAAATGCAATTTAAGGTCACAATAGGGTACCATTTTACATTTCACAGACTGGCAAAAATTAAAATACTCAATAACAACTATTTGCAAGGATAGAGTAGCAAAAAAACCTTGTACACTGCTGAATGGGATGTACAAGTGTTTAACCATTTTGGAAAACAATTTTGTACTTTCAGCAAATTTTAACAAACATGACCTGCCAATTCTACTTATAGATCTGTACACTAGAACAACAATGTCCAAAAGAAATTTAATATGAGCCAAATAAATAGGTCATTTAAAATTTTCTTGTAGCAGCATTACAAATATACGGTGAAATATTATCATTTCAACATACAATCATTATAATAAATGATTAATGAGATGTTTTACATTCAGTTTTTTTCATACTAAGTCTTTGAAATCTAGTATTTTTATTTTATACTTGTAACAACTCAATTTGGAGTAACCACATTTCAGGTGCTCAGTAGTCACAAAGGGCCAGTGGCTATTGTATTGGACAGTGTAGCTCTCGAAGCACTCTTCCATAGTGACGAGGAGTTGTAGGAGAATGTTCATAGCAGCCTAGTTAATCACGGGAAATGGAAGCTAGCCAAATGCCCTTTGATAGGGTAGTAAATTATGGTATATTCCCACAGTTGAATACTATGTCACAGTTTATAAAAATGAACTAACTATAGTTCATTTTTTATTATGGATTCATTCATTATGGATGAATTTCATAATGGGCAAATTATGGAATACATAAACTTTTTAAAAAATACATAGCTTATGGACAATTACATAAGTGGTAAAATTTATAAAGAAAAAGATTAGAAAGTTCAGAATAGTAATTTGCTTCTTGGGCAGAAGGAGAGGGATGTGAATAAAAAGGGGCACATGGGGATTCAAAAAATACTGATAATAGCCTGTTTCTTAGGTATATACACATACACAAACACACACTTTTACACACTAATACTTTTTGTATGAATCATTAGCCACATTAAAATCATTAATGGCCAGGAAATATGAAGAGATGCTTAATTTCACTTATCAAAGAATTGTAAATTAAAACAATAGTCAACCATTTTTTGCTTATCAAACTGATAAAAACTAAAAAGTGTCAGTTCCATGACTTGCAAGGGATGGACAAACAGGTAGTTGTACTTAGACTGTTGATTATAGTATGCAGCCTCTCTGGAGAGCAGTTTTGAAATAGGAATCCAAATTTTAAATTGGCCTACCCCTTTTTCTTTAAAAAAAAATATTTTTATTGAGAAATCTTCACACACATAAGGTCCAATACAAAGTATACAATCAGTGGCTCACAATACCATCATATAGTTGTGTATTATCACATGATCATTTTTAGAACATTTGTATCACTCTAGAAAAAGAAATAAAAAGAAAAAACAAAAAAGTTCGTATCCCACACCACTTACCCCTCCCTCTTACCACTAGTATTTCAATCTACTCCCAATTTTTTTTATCCTTTATCCCCCCCATTACTTATTTTTTATCCTTATTTGTATACTCATCTGTCCATGGATAAAAGGAGCATCAGACACAAGGTTTTCACAGTCACACAGTCACGTTGTAACCCTCTAGCCATTCCAATGCACCATGAACTAAAAAAGGATATCTGTATAGTGCATAAGAATAATCTCTAGGATAACCTCTTGACTCTCAGCTGACATGGCCATTGAACTCACTGCCCTCCCCTCTCTAAGTGGGACATGACTCCCAGGGGTGTAAACCTCCCTGACAACGTGGAGTAGCCATGTTTCTTGAAGGTGATTCTATAATGGTATAACTTTTGCAGTGTGACTGTGTGATTGTGACAGCCTTGTGTCTGATGCTCCTTTTTATCTATGGTGTGGACAGATGAGTAACAAATATGGATAAGAAATAAATAATAGGGGGAACTAAGGTTAAAATAAATTGAGTAGATTGAAATACTAGTAATAAATGAGAGGGAGGGGTAAGGGGTATGGCATGTATAAGTTTTTTATTTGTATTTATTTTGCTGGAGAGAGATGCACATGTTCAAAAAAGTGATCATGGTGATGATTACACAACTGTGTGATGGTATTGTGAGCCTTTGATTGTAACCATGTCAAGACTGTTGGTATGTTTGTTGTTTACAATAAAAATGTAAAAAAATAAAACAAAAAAAGAAAGGTCACATCTGAACAGCAAAAGAGGTTCTCTGAGGGTGAATCTTAGGCATAATTATAAGTAGGCTTAGTTTCTCCTTTGCAAAAATAAATTTCAGCCTATTTAATTGGTTCCCCACTTTTTGCACAAATATCAGGAATTCCCCAGATGGGGAATTTAATATTTCCTATCTCCCCAGTCCCCCAAGGGAAATTTGCAAATACTTTTTTATTCTCTGCCCAAATTATTCTGGGATATATTGGGGCATCACACTAACCTGTACAAACTGACAAGATTTCACCCCCTATTCAAGATTCTATTTAATTATGGTGTTCGAATAAACTGACCATTCAAGTTAAATTAGATAGTGATCTACCCAAAATATAAATTTTGCACCAAATAAACATGTCTCCCGGTGGTCTCACACAGAAGTTAAAGTTTTTAAAATATGGGCCACATCATCCTTTACCCTGTATACTGATTTACCTTAGTCCTACCCAGATCAACTTCATTCATATCTCTGATTGAAGTCTGATCAGTTTTCCAACTTTTTAAACAGTTGCTATATGGGGCAATGCTGACTTTTATAACTTCAGTGCGCTAACTCTGAGTGAGTCTCAGGTTTCACATAAATACCTGAAGTTTCAAGGAATGACCAGGTTATACACAAATAGTTCAGTATCTCAGAATTTAGAAGTAACAATTAAAACTGTTGAATATATGTGGCTGCTGTAACCCCTGAATATATGTGACTGCTGTAAGAGCTTACAATCTAGGACCTTTACAGTAGGACCCAACCTGATAACCCATGCTCTCAACTTCAGTTCTCTGAGTTTGTATGTTAGTTCACATGAGCAAAGTATGATAATATTTGTCTTTTTGTTTCTGACATTTCCTTCAACACACTGTCCTCAAGGTTCATTCATCTAGTTGCATGCCTCACAACTTCATTCTTTCTTGTAGCTGCTCAGTAGTCCACTGTATGTAAACACCATAGTTCCCCCTTCCATTCCTCAGTCGTTGTACCCTTAGACCACCTCCATCCATTGTGAATTGCAAACACTGTAAATTGGTGTACCTTAACTCAAAATTTCCTAAGAATTTGTTTTTAGGAAAGATTCATAGAAGTGAATACATATATTTACAAGGATGTTCGTTACAGTTTTTTTGTAATAGTGGAAAATTGAAAACAACATAAATATCCATTATGAAGGTCTGGTTACCTAAAGTATGGCCTAAGTGTAGTTGTTAAGTAAAGGAAGAAGAGATGATATATATATATTGACATGGAAAAATAGCCACATCATATTACTTAAAAAAAAATAGAGGGCAGAACAATTACATTATATGATTCCATATTATATAAAATTAGAAAAATATCAGAGAGAATAAGTCAAACAACAGTGCTTTCAAGTTATCTCATGGGTTGAAGGATGATTATGTAATATTTTAATTTTTTAAAGAAATTTTAAATGAAATTATATTACTTTTATAGACAGGAAAATATAACAGATTTTCTGTTTTTTCTTATGAGATTGGCATTGTTTTTTTGTGTAGCAGGGGTGATTCTAAGGGTACTCAATTTTCTTTGTACTTATCCAAATTAAACTATGGTCCCTTCCCTTTTGAGAAATTTATAGAGATTAAGGCAATTTTCTTTTTAAAACAGCTCTTACGATTTGGGCTTTGATTGTGATTTAAGCTACAAGTTAATAGAGCTATAGTTTTCATTTGGGTATGAAAAAGGGAAAAAACAAGGTGTGCGTTTGTAAAAAAATGGGTAACATGTGACCCAATCCAGGCCCTTGGACCTGATAATGCTTAATCAAGTATTTATGTCTCACTTCATTTCCATAGCTTCTGTATGAGTATAACTCCTGAATACTTAAGGATAATTCCAGCTTTTGAGTATATTGGAAAAACTAAGATTATTGCATTCTTTCCAGACACTGTTGTGCTTTTCATACAAAATCAGAGGAAAATAATCCCAGTCAAACCCTGTTGATTTGACCTGCCTCAGAGCTCCTGGTCTAAAGGGGAAAGTATCTGCTAAGTAAATAATTTAAAATATAAACTGACTTATATACATTTATTACAGAATTTTAGAGGGAGAATGAACTTGTGAGGTGTGCATGAACAATTAGGTTAAATGTTGCCAGACCTTTACCTTCGTGGGTTCTGTGGACTGTGAGTTTGTTTCCAGGCTTCAGCTCCCATCATCCTTCTCCTCCCCCTGTCTTTGAGCAGAGGGTTTCCGTGACTACCAGGGCCCTTTCCAACTGTAATAGTCTATGATCCCTTCTTGTTGTTTTTAGCCAAGGAAATGACATAATCAGTCTGAGCTATGCTTTCTTGAAATTAATCTGACAGCACTGAATGAAAAGGAAGAAACAGAGGGCATTGGGAGTACAGTAGGAATTGTATTACTGCTGTTTAGGGGTGAGGCACTAACTATTTCTGACACAGGTAAGGGGCAAGAGGAATGGGGAGAAGTTGGAGTGAACAATGTTACAAAACAGGAATCAACAGGATAAACAATGGATTGAAACTAGGGCAGTAGGGAGAGAGAAACAGTGAGAGATGATTCTGAGACTTTGAGTTTGGGAGGCTAAAAATGTTTGGAACAAGAAGGCTTCTGCACTAAGTACTCCTTTGTGCATGAGCTTCCTGTAGGCCTTCACACAGTGATATAGTCTCTGCTTCTTATGGTCCTGCCTTGTTTGCTATTTAAAACATTTATTTACTTGTGAGCAAATATGGATAGATGGTACTATTCCAAAAATCATTATTTTCTCTGATCAGTTTTCCCCACCCCCAAAAGAACATAGCTATTGATCTTGGGAACACACTCACACACATTCTCACAAAATGTGGTTTAGAAGTTCTGAAAATTGTTGATTAAAAATAAATTAAGTAGGAATGGTTGAAAGAAAGCATAAAATTTACTTGAACACAAAGATCATGTTAAGTGAAGATTGGTTTTATAATGTTTATGATGCAGTTGTTTCTTTCAAAGATGTTTTTAAAAATATGTTTTTGGGTTAAAAATCCTTTTCAGCTTTGTGTTCAAGATTGTTTAAAACTTCACATTTAGTAACATTCAAAGTGTTAATGTTTTTCAGGCTGAAAAGCAGTAGTTTCCTCATTATTGGTTTTTAACGTTAGTCTTAAAATCAGATTTTAGTCCTTACTGGTTCAAAGAAGAGTCTCATGGTCATAATGTTAGACAAATGTTGAAAACCTGCACAAGTCATATGATTAGAATAAAAGATCATGTAGTGTCCTCTTATTATGAAAACAGCATTCTTCATTGGAGCAAGAGAGTTTATAGAGGGAAAAAAATGTTTCAGGTGGTTTGACACCCACTTAAAGAAATCAGAGAGTAGAAACCAAAAATGTAGCTAATGTAGCTTGGTCATATTCTCTGGGTGGCTCTTTTCAGAGGTTAGAATTCTAAATCTGCAGTAGCTTTTAATATATTAGCAAGATGCTGTCCAGAGTCAGCAGTTTGCTCTATTGTTTAGTGTTGATTCTTTGTCCAAAGGCTGTAATGACTAACAGCCTACTGCATTAGTTGTGTATGTCAGGGCTTTCTTCTTACAGAGGGTAGTACATTACATTTTAGTTGTGAGGGTAAGTTTTGGTAAGAAGGATAATTATCGAATCAAGTTACAAACAACAACTAAGAATAAGTCTTTTTTAACATTTTCATAAATAATGAGTATTTTAACTGCTCCCAATTTAGAGATTCCCATTTTTATTTTTTTCTATGCCTTTGTTGTTATTTTTGCTGTGCAAGTGCAGGAAAGGTGAGGTGGGATAAAGTTGAAATACTTATAAATAAAAGCACTCCACTCGAGATTTGTTTTTAATCCAGGTGCACTACTAGAAATGACATGGAATTTACTGCCATTCTTTTAGGTTATATTTAAGAGCATATAGTTTTAGCAGTGAAGAATTTTTTGAATCAGAACTGGAAGATAGAAACAGTCTGTGTTCAGAGCAGTTACTTAGTTGGCCTCTTAATTAGGGTATGTTATTGTTTGGGGAACCTATTCTATGAGGAAAATTCAACTCAAGTAATTGTTAGACTTTATGAAAGTCAATAACCAGTGAAAGAGCATTTCACAACATTAAGTGTAAAAAAAATGACCAAAGATGTGGGAGAAGTCATTGACTCCCAGTTTTAATAAACCCTTTTTGTCCCCAAGGTTTAGTCTATCATGACAGGTACCACTCTTTTGCACATTACATTTTTTTTTGAAAAGGCAAAGGCCAGATTAATAACCCATGATCTTATCAGCTTTAGACTTTTGACTCAGTTTGGAAATATAAATTCAAAGTATGTCTAACAGTCCGTAGTCATCTGTATTCATTATAATCCCAATAAAATACATTTAAGCAAATGAAAAATTAAAAACACCCTAAAAAGGTATGACTAAGTGTAAAGAATTATTTAATTTATAGACTTTAAAGTGAGTATTACAACTGAACTAGCAAGCCTTAGAATAACAAGCGGGAAAAACCATTTTCTTTAAAAATGCAATAGATAGTATGATAATTATTCTGATTATAAAAACAATACGTTTGTTGCAAAATATTCAGTAATACCACCCAACTGTTAATATTTTGATGTTCAATAGGTATTCTTTTAGAAATGAATGTGAAATTGTTCAAAAAGAACCAGGACTTTCCAGTTTAAAGTTCAGGAACATGTACTTGAAATAATTTTGCATTCTGACAGCAAATTAACTTTTTGGAAAGTTGAAGTTTGGGGGATAATTAAAAATACATTGTGAATTTGGGGCAGGGTAACTTTTCACATTAATTTTTTTGTCTTTTCCATTCACACCCTTCAAAAACATTTGTCCCCAGAGACTTCTATCTCAAATATTTAGAGAATTAGCTACCAGCATGTTAAATAATTCTGTAGTTATGTTATCCTGTTTGTATTACTAGGCTGAAGTGAAATGAATTCCTTAATGGCAAAAAAAGAAAGTGGTAGTTAAGACTGGCTTTCCATGAGCATGATATAAACTGGGATAGGGAGCTCCGTTACTGTGATGGCCACGTAGCAATTTTTGATGTACTTACCTATACCGCAAATAAGAAAGTAAAATATTGGCCAGTTTGTTTACTGAATATCTTCCCAACATGAATTATGTGCTGGAATTAAGATAAAGAAAAAATAAGAATCATTGTTTAAACAGGGTCTCCTGAATACTGATTTCTGGGAAGGTAGCTTTTCCATATGGGAAAATGATTCTCAGTCCTCCTGTGATGGAAGGTGAATAGGGAAAGTCTTTAGCATTTGGGTGTTTTAAGGATCGTAACCAGTACATTTAGTTGATTGGTTTGCTTCATTCTTGAAAGAGTTATATGCATTTAAGACTTAATCAAATTGCATTGTATTTTGTGTTTCTTTGTGCAGGCGTCTGCATTCAGGTGTCTATAGTACTGTTTTCCATGCCCAGAAAGGACAGGGTGCTCAGTTCCCTTTATAAAGGCAATTTCTTGGTTGACTGCGATTGAGTACAGAATTATCATACTGAGGGCTTAATTTATCACAGAAAATGCTGGAGTGCAAACCTGTTAAGCCCCTTATACATGTATAAATAAGGTAAACAATGGCAGATTACCATGGAATATTGTTTGATATGAATAATATGAAAAACAAATTTCCTTGGCCTGTGCATATTGTACCTGTTAGCATAGAGAAAACTTGTAGAAATCAGTGCATCATCTTTGAAATATAATAAAATAAGGGAGAAAAAGCAGAGTGATGTGAGACAGCTGCTGCTTGGATTGGAGCCTATTTATAATCTGGGGAGCTCATAGTTAGATTGCTGTGCTGTGTGCTGTGCTCTCACACATCAGAGAGGAATGATGATTTGCGTGCCTATGTGTGGATGTGATCCTCCTTTCAGACTTTTCATTCTTTCAGAAAAGGATTCCTTTTCCTATGTAGAAATAGAGCATGCTAGCAGAAGCAAATATTCTGAGTTCCAAAGACTCAGTAGTCTCTCCACAGGACCACTGGGCATTTTTCAGCATTGGAGGAAGATCTTTGGCGGACCAGGCATTTAAAGATGTCAGTCCTCTCAGTATTCTTCAGGAGGCTGCCTCTGCTGAGTGAGTGAGTCATGTGGGACAGAATGTCGCATTCCAGTACCTTTTGGCTATCTGTGCACGTTAGACAATAACGATTGCCAAGCCAACGTGTCTCAGGTTTTTTAATTACGGATTTAAATGCCCACAGGAGCTCTGCTCATATGTTAATTCCACTGTTTGACTTTAAACGTTTTTTTTTTTCTTTTTCTAATTCAGATTATAAAAGGCAGTCAAGCATTCAATATGGAGACAGTTTACCACATAAACTTGTTGAAGGGGCTATCGGGATAAAAGATAGCTACGGATTTTCCACATTTTTATGCTGAGAACAGAAAAGAGTCTCCTCAGTACCCTCTTTAGGTTTGTTTTAAAAGATCAAAAAAGAAGTGTATTAATAAATATAACTTTGACACCTGTTTTTACAGAGAATTGTAAAGCATTGGAATGGCATTCTTAAGTCTCACATATTGTCAGCTCTCATGTTCTGTGTGCATGGTATTTATGTCATAGACTGGCTGCAGTTGAGTTTCCACGTAAGGCAGTTTACCCTGAAGCATATTTGACTACAAAAATGCCTCCTATGCCACTGAGGTTGAGTGTTCAGAGCACTCTAATGGAATTTTAACTTTCAAATGCAATCAAAACATAATTAAATAAGTATATATATCCTAACAAAGACGGACAATTTAAAAGCCAAATATAACAGAGTTTTAGATATTCAAGTATTTTGCTTTATCCCTAGCCTAGGTCCCTCACATAATCTTGAATAATTAGAGAAAGTTGACTTCCTCTGATGTGCCATCAGAAAAATAGAGAAAATAGCATGCATTTAAATAATTTGTGTGGCATGATCTGGGATTTTCTTTTGCTTCACAGACATTGGAGAAATCTGAGGAAGGTCTGTAGATAACAGTATTTTATCAATGTTAATTTCCTTATCTTTCCCCCAATATATTATAATGAAAAATTTCAAATATACAAAAAACTGGGACAAAAACTGGGAAGAATTTTACTATGAATGCCTGAGCCGTTGTAAGCCTATCACATCTACTTGTTTTATCAGATGTTTGGCCCTCAATCCATCTTATTTTTTAATGAAAATTTCCTGATTTTGGACACTGCTGTGTTTATTTGAGAGAATGTTCTTGATTTTGGAAAAGACATGTTGAAGAAATAAAGGAATATCGTGCCTGAAACTCATTCTCAGATAGTTCAGGGAAAAAAAAACTTGTGTGTGGTTGTGTGTGTATGTGTGTGTGTGCGTGTGTCTGTGTGGAGAGAGAAAGAGAGGGGAATAAAACAAATGTGATAAAGAATTGACATTTGGAGAATCTGGGTAAAGGGTATAAGGAATGTCTCTGTCCTTTATACAACTTTTCTGTAAGTCTGAAATAATGTCAAAATGAAAGTTTTAAAGGCAAAATAATAAATCGAGATTATAGGGAGAAGGCAGTTAATCAAATTAGAATGTTCTCAGGACATCAAGAGAATTCTCGAGTAAAAAAAAATTTTTTTTTAGAATTATAAAGAATTAGGATTTTATTATTGTCTTATCATAAAGAGGACATCACTGCTGACAATCTGTTATCATGGAAGGTCCAAACTTAATGCTACAACAGAAAGAAGAGGGATATCTGGTTCAGCAGCAAAAATATTTACCTCCTACTGATTACATCTGTGTGAAGGGGACACGGTACATTGGGCAAAGAGCAAACTAGTCTGTATGAGACATGAGAAAACTCTACCCCTCTATTAGAAGATGGAGAAAAATTTTTTTAATGAAATACATATGTCTGAGATAAAATTCTTCCCCTTCTACATGCTCACGACAATGATACCTATTTGGGAGGAAGCTTCTTATGGGTAGGCACTGCATTCTTACTCTCATAGAGCAACTAGAACAGTGTCACATTGCTGATGAACAGAATCTAGTAATGACAAGAATAAGAACGAAGAATGGAATAGCATAATACTCATCTTGAACAGCCTCCTGTGAGGAATTATTTATTGGAAGTGATGTTCAATAATAAGAGGTGATGACTTTATAGACTAGTTTAGAGATAGGGAGTCTTTGTAGTAGAGAATAGGGAAATTAAAGTATCATCTGAACTAGGGTTCAATCTTAGAGAAGTCCTCAAGACTTAACACAAGTAAATGAAGTATAAAGGAAAAAATAGAAGAGAACCTAAACTAGATGGCTACAAAAGGGAGAAACTTAATATTAGAAAAAAAAGAAAAAAAGAAGGCAAGCATTTTTTTACTGGAAGAAAAGTGATGTATATAATAACATGTAGAAAGCTATGGAATGCATTTTTTTATGGAAGAGAAAGGGCTACTGACAATAAAAGGAAAAGGAAGTTAGGAAAGAAATATGGGAGGGAGAGTTTTGATAGTCTAGACAAGTGAGTGGGAGAATTAACATTATTTAATGGGAGGTGGGTTTATGCCTGGACTACGGACCTTGTGATGAGGAGGAGAACGAAAGATCAGCATTCCAGTGGGTCTGATGGGAATAAAATCGAGAGGCATCCCCAAATATCGCCTTGCCTTTTCCTTGATTTCAAATTCAATTGTACCTCAATCTAGCATTTCCCAAACTGTGTTCCTGAACTGTTAGGGATTCCAATATTTTGACAGGTTTTCCATGAAAAAAGTATTCTGTAGTTGGAAAATTCTGAGAAATGCTGCATACCTTTTACCTCTCAGAGATTCTTAACACACATTAGCCATTAAAGACACCGAAATTGTGTAGTAAAAAAATCTGTTTAACTATATTTAGCCTGGTATTTGGCAAACTTATTAATCTTTTTTTCCAGGAACACAACTTCTCTTATCTCAAGGGATACCACCATTCCTCATTGCACAGTTTGAGAATGCTTTCTAGAAGGAGAAAAGTCTTTCCTTCTTAATTTTTCCCACCTATTTTTGGAAATGGATTTTGTTACCTCCCAAATAGTGCCTAAATCTTTCTGCTTAGGCCTTCTTGGTTTGTGCAGAACAGCCTTTGTGCAAGAAGACTCACAAACTGTTGAAAGCAGAAGGGACCTAATTAACCATCGACTCACCCTTCCACCAGCCCCTGTCCTGCTCACAGAAGGCTAAAAAACCAGTGCTGAGACTTACACTCTAGCCTTTCATGAGACATTTTTTTTCTTTCACAGGCTAACTAATGCAAATTCCTTTAACTTTTCCTCTACTTACATTCTAACATTTTTTAAAAATTATTTTTGTTCTTTCTCTTGGTTGTTCGCATATCATTCAAGGTGTGAGACCTCAGATATGCTATATTAGAAACTAACAAAACATGGTTTTGTTCTATAAAAGAAAAATAACAGAATCATACATGTATATGTTTAGCTTTTATTTCTTTTATATCATTCTCTTGTGACATTATTTGCTTCTCTTTAAAGGAGATATCATTCAAAGGAGTTACGGTTATCTCTGCTTCACTAGTATAATCCCCCCCCACACACACACACACTCTTTTCCTTTCCATTACTTTAGCATGATACCTGTATTTTCTATTCTTCTGCTGGTTTTTCTTTTCCAAGGTGAATTGTTCTGCCCCTCCTCAGAAATTCTTGAACTGTGAGTTCAAAGAAGATAAGGGTTCCTCATTTTTATTGTTTTCCATTGCACTTTCTGTGATGCTTGGCCCAGCTTGATGTCGTTCGCAGATTTATGATACTGATTGAGGTGGTGGTGGTGTATACTTGTTAATAGTTCATAGTTGGTGAAGGTATTTTTTAAAATCTAACAGTCCCTTTTATGTGCTTGAAATGCTTAGTTTAAGGATAATCTTTTTCAACTATAACTATGATGGGCTTCACATATCACCATTCAGAACAGGTTACTTTTGAATTTTTGGAGTCAGTGCACTTAGTCCAGGTGCCAAGAGATAACTAAAGATATAAGGAGTTTGAAGTCATGTTCATATTTGAGAAATTTTGTAACTTCTGGGGAAAATAGGACTAAAGAGGATAATACTTTTATTCCAAATCATCAGATGGTATGAGACACAAAAGGAGTAGAAAGAGTGAAAGTGGGAGCAACTTGTGTCCTGAGCCAGTTTAAAAGACACAATAACACACATGCCTGATGAGTACTCCCATCCATTCCTCATGTGCAAGGAGCTTCATTCCTGCTGCTGCATGAAGACCAATCAAACAATATTAGAACAAGCTATTCTTTTCCTTGGTGGCAGTTCTAATGAAAAATTGGTTTGCTGCAGGGTATCAGCAGGCACTTCAGGGAATTCTAGTGTTGTCCCCAAATATGTTACAGGATCTTACTCTACAGATGCAGTATGTGTGAATGAAATGCCATGTCTGAGAATATCAACAGGGAACAAAAGAAGACGTTAGGAAATGACACCACAGATGCCACAAAATAGGATCTAAATCCAAGAAAAAGTAATCATATTCCCAGGCAGAGTATTCTTAAGTGGCAGAGTTAGTTGCCCATTTACTGGTCACAAATACCAGGTGAACAAGATGGAATGGTGAAACACCTGCTTTTACGAAAGTATCTTTGCTTTTCAGAATTGGCCTAAGTTCCTATCATTCGGGTCTCGCAGTCTCAAAAATGACGGCAAAAAAATAAAAAAGAAGCAAAAATGTAGAGCATAGTGATATGCCCTTCAAGGAGAAGGGTTTGAGATGCTATGGCATGATGGTTACAACTACTGGGAACCCTGAAATCCACACACACTGGTTTTCATGCGTTATTAAGGTTGTATGATGCTTTTCTACCTAGGAGATGTAACTCACAGATAATAGCATGCTGTGTTTAGCTCTGCCTTTCAGTATTGTGCTGTCATTTCTAGAGCAGAGCTGCTGTTTAACTCTCAAACAGAAATATAAAAACAAAGGAGCGAGTCAAATCCAGAAAACAGACTAGTGGAATTAGACTTCATTGCTAAGTTTGGAATATAGTTTAATTATTTAAGATAATACAAAAGTAAAGCGTTCAGGTCTTAAAGTTTTGCTACAAGTGGATGGAGGTCAATTTCTAGCATCAGTAAGAGGATGATTCTTTATAATACCAACCATAGAACTTATTCAGGACTATGGCAGAGTTATCTTTAATTCTGTTCCTTCCATTCCAACTTTAAGCAAATTTTGCCTGGATTGTCCATATCAAAGTGCTGTGTGGGCCTGGATCAGGCCAATTTTGTTTATAAAAGATCATCTTTTTTTTTTTTGGCATACAAACTTACTACTATAAGTTAGCTTCTATAGTCTAGTCCTCAAATTTTAAAAAGTAAGGTTTATTTGCTATGATGCTTAATTTTTAAAAAATTTTTATTGAGTAATATAACATAGTACAAAGCAAAGAAAGAAAAAAGTATTAATTCTCAAAGCGCTCTTCAACAAGTAGTTACAGGACAGATCCCAGAGTTTGTCATGGGTTACAATTCCATTATCTCAGATTTTTCCTTCTAGCTGCTCCAGAACTTTTGAGGCTAGAAGAGGTAAATTTTTTTATCATCACAAATTGACTTTTTTTTGTCTTGTGAAAAATAACATACATACAAAAAAGCAATAAATTTCAAAGCACATCACCACATTAGTTGTAGAACAAATTTCAGAATTTGGTATGGGTTACAATTCCACAGTTTCAGGTTTTCACTTCCAGCTGCTCTAAGATACTGGAGACTAAAAGAAATATCAATAAAATGATTTAGCAATCATACTCGTTTATTAAACCCTACTTTTTGTATATAACTCCACCATCATTTTTTTTTTTTCCCGACTGCTCCTCTACCATCAGTTTTGATCTTTCTCCCACTCTTTAGGGGTATTTGGGTTATGGTTATTCTAACTTTTTCATGTTGGAAGGAGCTGTCTATAATAAGGGGTAGGGAGATGGGTCTAGCTGATGTTCTGGAGAGGCTGGGCCCTCTAGATTTCAGGACTTATCTTGTCCAGGGACCTGATATGATCCTTAATTTTGGTATGACTTTATTTGAAACTCAGATTCTAGATTCATCAGAAACAAAAACTTGTTTCTTTTATAGAACAAGTAAGAATGTTGACAGTGGCAGTCTTTTCTCCTATCTCCTGGGAAGTATTAAAAAACAGTTCTTTCTTTTCCTCCTCGGATAAGTTAAAGCAAAACCTGGAACTGAGAAATTAGCATACACTGAAGTTTGAAAATGGTGTCTGTGAATTTCAAGACTCCAATTTCAAAACATAAAAGCGAAGTAGATTAAGTTTTCAGAATGGAAGAGACTTATTTACTCTCTTTTTCTTGCCTTATTTTTGAACAAATGAGCTTGTTATTAAACACGATTTTAGCTTCTTACATAATCTGTGTGTTCTTGCTGCTTATGATGAAGATACATTGATTTTGTCATAAAAAGTCTTGTGCTGGGGTGCATTACTCCAACGTGTTACTTTAGAAATTGGTGATGTGCATCTGTGAGAGTGTGTTGTGGTATGCACCGTGCCGTGCCATTAAGTGTGCTGTCCCCATCTGCTCCTAGACATTCTCGGTGCAGCAGCCTTTCCTTAGTGATCAGTCACTGGGTCTCAGGTTTTGTAACTTTTTTTTTTTGATTTGGTGTCTATGTCAGAGTTTTCTTCATATTTGCCACCTTATCTTTTGCCACTTGGGTGTGTGTGTGTGTGTGTATACTTGTAATTGATGGAATCTCTTCCATAAGAGATTGAGTCAAATAGGTTAAGTGGGATTTAAAACACATTTGAACGGACATAAATTATGCACCGATGGCTATGTCAGGAGAGCTGTTTTCTCTGAATTCATAAGAGATGAGGTCCTCAATACAATTTTTCTTTCGATTTTAGGGAGATTCTTATTTTTCTCCCTATTCAAGTACTTCAGAAATTAAGTGGTAATAATATATATTCTAATGAAGATGATGATGAGCTTGAGCCCAGATGTCAGGATACCCAATTAAAAGGTCATTAGGGCCTTTTATGGGGAGACACGTTTTAATGTTTTTATAAGAAAGCTTAAAGCATAGGGCACCTTTTTTTAAACCCCTCAACTAGAGTGGTGGATTTAACCAATCAAAATAGTCTTTTTGTGAACAATTGAAATTATAAAGTTGAAAAGGAAAAGTACATTAACATGCAATTTGAGCAGCTTAAATTGCATTGTAATTTGCTATTTGATATCTTTTGGATTCCTGAATTGTTTAAGGAATATTATTTTTTCCTGTCAGTCTGCATATTTATAATTAAAAGTGGTTTTCAGAGACAAATCTTCTTGCGTTTTGATTTGTATAATCCTTGTTATTTTTGTGGAAATTAGGAAGAAAACATAGTATGTTCTTTTCTCTGTTTCTTAAGGGAAAAATCTAGAAATATTTTCTATAAATATGGAGCTCCTTACTGTCAGGAATTCTAGTTTACCAAATAGTTCCATGGAGCTCCAGCACAGATGGACATAATATCATCCATCTGCATGCATGGTGCAAGAAGAGCATCCAAGGGCCATGGTGGCTCAGCAGGCAAGAATGCTTGCCTGCAATGCCAGAGGACCCGGGTTCGATTCCCAGTGCCTGCCCATGTAAAAAAAAAAAGAAGAGCATCAAAGCATTATCTGCAAAGATACCTTAATACCTCCTGCATCTTCAGTCATGCTCGGGTCTACAAAAACCTAATTTTTCTTTGTAGTAGAGCTATGAGAAGATAGAAAATGTATCCTTTAAAAATTAACAGGTATACATTTTATGGATTTACAAGTCTAGTTAATTTTTTCTCTTTATGTACATCTTTTTACTGAAAAATATATTTTTGCAGGTCTCATAATGCCTCACCTGTAAAGACTTAAAAGTATTTATCTCTAACATAACCACAATATAAATATTGCATTAAAGGCATTTAAGATTGATATAATATTATTCTCTAATAAAATACTTCTTACTCTATAGAAAAGGATCAGTTTTTCAATCTGTCACTGATGGACACTTTCATAAAATACAATGAAATGAATTGCAAGACAAATGAAATTTAAAAAGCAACATATATGTAAACTTAAATGTTTTTTGTGAGATTTAACAGACATAAAATTACTCTGTCAAATTTGTTTAAAAATTTCTCAGTATTCTTGATTTTTGTACTTATTACAGATCAGTAACAGTTCATAGATTGACATGGGTCTGTGGACCACCCTTTGAGTAGCACTAATCTAATGTTCACATTCCTCTGTTTGGCCACCGTGATTTTTATAGGGTTTGTTTTTTTCTTTTTTAATCCAGTATTTAATCCAGTATTCAAGGATCACACATTGCATTTGGCTGCTATTTCTCTTTGATCTGTAATCTTGAGGTTTCACAGCCTTTTCGTTTTATTTACTTGCAAACATTTTGATGAGTCCAGTCCATTTGCTGTGTGAGATGTCCTGCAGTTTTGATTTATCTGATTGTTTCCTCATGATTAAATCCAGGTTAAACATTTTTGGTAAAGAATACTCGTTAGGAGATGTTGTACTTTCATCACATCAGCGCACATCATGTCAGTTTGCCCTGTTATTAGTGATGTTTTATTTGCTCATTGGCTAAGGTAATGTCTGTTTAGTTCATTTTTTAAGTGCTAGAAGTCTGCATCCTAGGTGATACTGTCTTTTAATGATACTGTTCAGTTTGCCAAACATCAATGAGGGCTACTGAGTTCTAGGTAATGGACTATAAAAATGAATAAGACCTAGTATTCTTTGTTTTCAAGATGCTGACAGCATGGTAGAAGAAATAAGTATGTAAACCGTAAATTGTGGTATAAAATAGATTATGGTAAGTGCCATTGTAGAGTTATAAGCAGGGTGCTGTATGAATACAGATGGAGATACTAATCCTGAGTAGGAAATTGTGGAAGCATTTGTTAAGAAATGGTGTTTGATCTGGGTGTTTGGTCTAAATCTGTCTGAGATTTAGACAGGTAAGAGAGGTGTTGGGTGGGAGGGAGAGAATAAGCAAAGGTAGAAACACAGGTAAAAGCATTTTACTTCTGGAAATATCAGATAATTCAGAGTTGTTGGAGGAAGAGATCTAGTAGGAGATTAAGAACAATTATTAACGTACTTAAACACCTTCCCTTGGAGTTCAGGCTTTATTCCATAGTTGCTGAGGAGAAGACACTTGGGAATGATAAGCAGACCAGTGACTGGTAGGGCCCCTTTTTGAGAAATTATTCTATCAGCTAAGGGATCTACCTGTTCTAGAGGGAGAGAACCAGTCAGAAAGCTATTATAAATTATCCTATTAAAAGGCCTGAATTACAGTGAGATAGAAGTACAAGACTGTGCAAGGACTAATTAGATGTAAAGAGTGAAGGGGATGATGGAGTGAACATGCCCATCCCAGCTTGGCCTATCAGGATGTCATTAAGATGGAGAACCGAGAGAGGGTGAAGACTACGATGAGTTTGTCTTGAACGGGGCAGATTTATAGCACTGTTGGAGTATTTTAATGGAAGTGCCTGTTGTACAATTAGAATTGTAGATGTGGAATTCCAAAAAAGGCCAGGACTGGAGATGTAGATTTATTGACTCTTACTGTGTTCCAGGCACTGTAATAGGTACTTTGTATATGGTTACCTTGTTTAGTCTTCATAGCAGCGCTGTATGAGGTAGGTGCTATTATTTCTGTTTAACAGATGAGTAAATCGAGACTGAAGTTAATAATTAACTGCTCAAAGCCGTATAGCTAGTCATGAACCAGGTTTCTACCCAAGATACGTGGTCTTCCTAGTGTTCCATGAAGGAGATAATTGCACCCTTGGAATCGAATGCAGTCCAATCCAGGGAATAAGTGTAGAGAGAGAAATAAAGAGTGCCTGGGACGGAAGCTTGAGGAGCATCTGAATGAAAGAGGGTCTAAGAAGAAGCTTTTAGGGCTATGGGAAGCTTTTAGGGCCATGGGAAGAGAATCAAGAAAATAGTGACAGGAGAGCAGAATGTCCCAAGAAGAGCATGGTCTTTGCAGTTGCACAAAGAGATCAAGTAAGACAAATATTTGAATAGCTTCTGGGGAAAATTGATAGATGATCACAGAGTGGATAGAAGGAAGATAAAGTTGGCATGAATTTCAGAGCCCACGGCGTGGTTAAAGGATTTTTTTCCAATAGCAGCTCAGGGTTAAAAGAGAAAGAATTCAGCATGAGGGAGAGCATAGCAGAAGTAGTTACCATGGATTCTAGGGTAGACAGGAAGTAGCAAAGCAGCAACTGCCTCATCCATCTGCGAGTCTAGACAGAGGGAAGGACCTAGAGTTTGCAGTTTATTTTTGTTTGTGCATCAAGTTTTCAAATTAATGTTATACTGAAGAAGTTCTTTTTAACCATTGTTTTTGTTTTTGTTGCATATACAGTTTTAAAATAAAAAGATAAGAGTTAAGAGTATATTCTTATCTTTGTAGTCAGTAAATAAAAACTACTCTAAAACTCCCCTCTGCAAACTCATGGACATGCACATTTTTTCTATTAAAAAAATTTCTGTTAGCCAATTACATTGCTTGAAATAACATCTCTACTCTGTAGGAGTCAGAAAAGAAAAAGGATCTCAGCCAAAACACTTGTGCAAATTAAGAGGTGAAAGGTGATGCATAGTACATAGTAGGAGATGTCATGAAGTCATACATAGACTACTGAGAGCCAGAAGGTATCTTAGAAATCGCCAGTCTTTATTTCACCAGTTGATTCGTGGTGCACTTATTAAACACCCTACCATTAGCCAGGCCAAAAAGTGAAGTTACAAATTAAAATAGTTAATTCTTGTCCTCAAGGAGCTCACAGTCTAGTAGGAGGTTCAAAGAGGCTAGCAACTCACTCAAGACGTTCAGTTAGTGATAAAAGGGAGAGGGGAGCTATAATTTAGTGTACGCCAGTTTTCTTCTTGACCCTCTGCCATTCACTTTACATGCTTTATTTCATTTTCACCTGTTAGGAAAGGGAAGGAAAAAGGACAGAATCTGTAGTGTGTTATGTGTATGAAAGATACGGGTTAGTTTTATAGACGAGACTTAAGCATGCTTGTAAGTTATAGTTGAAGGGGAAGGGGCCGGTGAAGAGAGATGTTCTTCACTGACTGGTTCCTTTCTTTGCTCCGTTGCACCCAGCCACTCAGCTTCACAGTTCAGCTCCTTGTTAATCCCAGACCACGGGGCTGGCTGGGGGGAGTGGTTGGGGAGAAGATGGCCATAGAGTTCTAAAATAAAGGCAAAAGAAAGTCACAGACATTGATTTATTTTAACTCCCTGTTCTTCTCTAGCTTCTGTGGGCCAAGGCTTTGCACACAGGTCTAAGAAACTTGCTATTTGTTCCAGAGCCAAGTCTACTTTTGTTTTTGTTTTGTGGTAGCTTTTGACTTGCATTATTATGAATTAGTAAAAGATGAGACCCCAAAACCACACTCCAGAGCCAAATGTAATATAATTTTGAGTTATCCACATGATTAGTCCCAACAGTGTTATAAAGCAGAAGGGAATATAGGTATTTGAATCTGGAAACAAGATTTGAGTCCTAATTCTGCTACTTAACTGTGTAACTTTGGACAAACCACTAAATCTCACTTTATTCTTCTGTAAAGTAAGTATCTTCACAGGATTGCTGTGAAGTACAAATGATATAATGTATTTTTTTTAAAAAAAAAAAAGGTTTTACTGAGAAGCAGGATGGCAAACTGAGATACTTTATATGATAAAATATGGTGTGGCTACAAAAAAGGATGTCGAGAGGTGTGCAATGAACTGAATAAACCTTAGGGATAATGTGTTATGCAAAATAAGCCAGGAATGAAAGAACAAACAATGTTTCAGAAAATGTTTATAAGAAAATTGGAGCCTAGATTGTAGGCTCCAATATAAACCTTTATAGCAGCCACACTTAGTCTGAAGTGTACTTCTAGATTCTGAGACACTGGGCTGTATGTTTATCAGCTGGTATTTCCCTGGAACTTTGAGTAACTCTGTGACACCTGAGACCCAGAAATGGAGCGCTGCAGCCCTGGAAGATAGCATAACTACGTACAAGAATAGTTTAAGTAACTGAAAAAGAGAGCAGGCCTCAATTAGAGATAAAAACGAAGCCAATCTGGCTAGGACTAAGGTAAATCAGAATATTGGGTAAAAGAAGATAATGTATGTACCCCAGACCTTCACCTGCTGTATGAGACCAAAAACAGAGAGGTTTATTATATCTAGAACCTAAATTTTCTAAAACACACAATCTAAATGAACCTGTCTAGATAGCGCATTTAAACAATGCAAACTCCTGGAGTCCAGAACAGGAGTGAGGCCTTGTAATTCCGTATAGCTTAATGTAATAGCAGGATACATCCCAGACTATGGTGGGCTGATAATTTAAAAGTATTGATTGAGTCCCTTGTGAGTCTGAAGGTGGGGGGCAATATGGAACTATTAAACTATCTGGGAAACCCCAGATACCCTCTCAACTATTGGGGACTCTCAAGAAAATGGGCCAAGCTCTTGATTTTGAGGCTTGCCCTCCTGAAACTTATTTCTGTAGGAGAGAAGCTAAAACTACCTATAACAAGACCCAGGAGTTGCTTCCAGGAAACCTTTCATTGCTCAGACGTGGTCTCTCTCTAAGCGCACCTCTGCAAGGACAATCATTGCCCTCCCCCCAACATGGGGCGTGACATTCAGGGGTGAAAGTCTCCCTGACAACGTGTGGCTCCCAGGACTGCGTCTGGCCCTGGCACTGTGAGAGCAACAATGCCTTCCTGACCAAAAGGGGTAAAAGAAGTGTAATAAAATAAGGCATCAGTGCCTAAAAGTGATCAAATAGAGTCAAGAGGCTATTCTGGAGGCTACTCTTATGCGAGCTTCAGTTAGATAGTGCTAATTGCTATGGTTTGCTGAATCCCAAACATCACTCCTGTTAACTCTTAAGAACACCTGTGGCTCGAACTGGTACTGTATAAAGTTTCATGTATTAAGTCTGCTTTCCTGGAACCTATCATTTCCAGAGAGCTCCTAGGCCAAATAAATCCTGAAACCCAGAGGGATGGGCCTCTCCAAGATTATCAGTTAATTATATCCCCCTTACCCTTTAGTGTCAACACCCCTTCTCAAAGGAAAAAATCAGAACCGGGCATAGCCTCAAGATCCCTATAGATTGGGAGAAGAATCAAAGGAGGAGGAGGTATAACAGAGAAAACAGGATTTAACAAACGAGTATGATTGCTGAATCACTATACTGATTTTTCTCCTAGCCTCCAGTGCTTTTTGGAGTAGCTAGAAGGAAAAATCTGAAATAGTAAAATGGTAACCCATAACAAACTCTGAAATCTGTCCCGTTAACTACTTGAAGTGTGCTTTGAAAATTACTGCTTTTTCTTTGTATATATGTTATATTTCACAATTGAAAAACATTTTTTAAAAGAAAAGGTTTAATAAACTGTAATATTAGTTATGTTTTCAGAGTGCTGACATTTTAACAAAAATGTATATCTTAGAGTAGCGCTATACCTGGTCCCATTTAACTTAATCATTAAATCTCCATTATTAATTTTCAATGGAAATGCTCAAAATACATTGCTTCATGGGTATGAATTAGGAGACTGCTTTAGTTTTTATCTTTATAAGATTATTCTTATTCCTACAACTAAGTCTCAAACCAGACATATTTTTTCCCCATATGTTTTAGTGTGCTCTTATTAAATGGCTAGATGAATGTTCCTCAGACTTCCCCCAATTTTTTTATTCTGGGCTAAAAGCAAGAATAATCTTTTGTTAGGAGCTGAGCATATTAAGGTTTTTATTTGATGAAAACATTGAAGTCTGGAATGACTCGTTATAAAGTTGAACTTCCCACAGGGTATAAAGTGACTGAGGGCCCATCTCCCTAGTGTCAAGGAAACACTGGGCATCTGTTTGCATAGCCCAGAAAAATGCAAGGTAATAGCAGAGTTATACTAGATAAAATGACTAGGTATCCTTAAGATCACATGTTCTGGGTCAAAAGACAAAACTGTACATGTAAGACACTTAACAAGCAAAGTCATAGTATAGTATCAAGAGCTAGAGCACGGGCTCTGAGCCAGACTGCCCGAGTTAGAATCCCACTCTTTCTCTGCCACTACTACCTTTGGAACCTTGGGAATATTACTAACTTTTCTTTGCCTGAGCTTCATTTTTTTTGTGAAGTGGGATACTCACAGAACCTATCTCATAAGATTGCTTTGAAGGTTAAATTGCATAATGCATAGTTAATGTGCTTGGAACTATGCCTGACATGGTAAATAGCGTTTAAATGTTTGTAGCTGCTATTATTGTTATAATTTTAGGTGTTAAAATATATGGTTCAGACATATGGTGAAATAGGTCATTTCATCGATCATTCTGTGCAGGTAGAGCCAAGAAAACTTGTATAGAGGTGACATTTTCAGAACCCTCAAGGGTGGATGGACAAGCAGTGCTGAAGCAGAGAAAGAAAGGTACTCCAGGCCCAGGGAATATCATCAACAGAGGCATAAAAATGAGAACCAATTTGTTGAGTTAACAGAGCAGGGAAGAGACTCATCCTGTAGATCAATTTGATTTAGATGCAGAGTGAATATTCAGTGGTGGAATAAGAGTAGGTAGGGGAGACAAGATTACTATGTGAAAATACCATTTAGCAATTTACATTCACGTCTATTCACTTGATCCTCACAGAAACTCGAGTATTCAGATATATTCATGTGAGCTATATAAACATACATGTTTTTATTCTTATTTTCATTTTTAAAATAATTACACTAGAGCTCAGAGAAAGGTAACTTGTCCGGCAACACCAGCTCTTCATACTCCTAACAAGGCCTATTTCTATCATACCTTACTGTTGGATATACAGGTAGATTTAACAGTCAACCCAGCCTTGTCTTTTCCCGCATCTTCTACCCTTCACCTATAGAATAGCTTTCAGGCCTTTGGCACCTGTCTTGTAGAGCAAATCTGAGTCAAGATGAAATGTATGCCATCCATTTCCTTCAGGAAATCAAGAGAGGAGTTTTGATTAAATTTAGCTAATCTTAGAACCCAGGCCATTTGTGACCCATAGTGGCCTGGATATTGCTTCCCAATATGGAGGTCTGCTCATTGCTGTCTTTCATAAGGACACATGTACGCATGAATATACACACAAACAGGAAAGCCTCAGTACCCTTCAAGATCTCACAAATGTTATAGCATGTAATTGAATTGTCATCGGAACATTATATGTTATCAGTCTGATAGTTTACATGGTGGAGTGTATGGGCTTGAGTATGTATATAAACAAATATACATTTAGGGGAAGGTGCTGAAATGTTAAAATTAACATTCTCAGATAGAAAATGTGATCGCTTGCATGTTACTTTTCTGAACTTCACTCTGTATCAAGTCCCACATAACAAAAGTCAATGAGTAGAAAAGATAAACAACGAACACATTTTACTTGAAGTTCCTTTCTGTTCTTTTCTGGAGCATGGTAATCCCTCGAAATGCAAAGAGGAAAAATAGGAGCAGATATGCTATTAGGAATGTAAGAACATAATAACACTGATCATTATGGTAGATCCTGTACCTTACTGGAGAGTCTAACATTCCAATAAGGATTACTCCCATTATCGTAAGACTTGCAAGTGATACAAATAAATCATTATCACAGAAGTTAAAGTAAGTTTTCATTGCTAGATTATGTGAAGGGTGCACATCTCATGTTTTCTCAAATTAGGTTAGAATTATATTACTGTATTGAAATCAGGATGGATTTATTCATTTTTACATTTTATTTTTAATATGAAAAAATTAACATTGAAACTATAAAAAAGATAGCTGTATCTTCTATAAAATGCCACAGATTCCTAGCTCCTGTGCCGTGCTTGGCTTCTTGAGATGTCAGAGCCCTTTTTCCTCTCTTAGAACCTCATCTTTACCTTGTATGTTTGTGGGCACGAGGTGGGTATGCAGTGAGCGAAGGTGATAGATGCAGTATTCACATCATGGCAGGAAGGAAGAAAGATCACTTTGTTGATTAAGGTTTTTATAACTGGGAATCATCTGTTAAAAAAAAGCAAAAACAAAACCTACCTTGAAGGATAGCTTTAAAAATTAAAACTTTGTGCAGGGCCTGGCATATGCTACTTAATAAATAAGTAATAACTATTGTTGTTTTAAAATTTTTATTGATTGACTGTTGTTTTGACTTTGACTTTATACCTTTCTGAGAGCTTTGAAAATATGTATTATTTATATTTTGTGCCTTTGAAGAAAAAAATAGAGATAGTATCCCCTTCTAAATAAGGATGTCTGGTCCTAAAGTTTTTTTTTTTTGCTCTTTTCATTGTAGGCAAGTTTACCACTTTTGTAGGCATTCAGGATGGTTCACTTATTAGCACATTTTAAATTAAGATATGACCAACTGAATAGATTGTAGTAACCTGTTCTGCTACAATCTCACTGATCCCACTAGATGGCGTTAATTCATTAGATGATAACTTCTCCAGCATAGGCAGACAGCCTTCTTTGTAGTTGAACTGATTTTGAATATCTTTAGAGGATGAATGCGACAGAACGCTCTTAGACTTCATGCTATTTATATAGAGTGATTTGTGGAAATTATTCGGAAGGGTTACGAAGATCAAATGGCTGAGGGCTTATTTATTCGTACTAAAAAGCTGTAATAAGCTGCATTATTTTGTGAGGTACTTGTTAATTCTGGCTTTAACTTCGCCTTTGCCCTAATTGTACATCCAAATGAAAGATTATGAACTTAATGGTTTCTCATTGTTTATTGTCCTATTACCATATTTCTTGTTGGGCTTCTGGAAATATTGGAAAACTATTGAAAATGGAAAGCAGACACATCTTAAAACATGTAGCTTATAACAGATTTAATTGTGAAATAATTTGATTCTTATTATAAGATCTAGATTAACAGTGACCCACTTGTACGTTTTTGTGGTTCTTTAGTCATAAATGTAAAAATCAAAGTGAACATCCAGACTCATTAATTCTCTCTTATCTAGATTTAAATTGTCTTCAAAGGCAGCCTTATATTACAGATTAATCCGTTTCCAGAGTTTAAAATTGTGCTTTTCCATAGTCCTTTCTAGGCTCCAAATAACTAAATTGTTTTACTGTGTGTTTTATTTCCTTGCTCTTCTTAAGAGTTCTGAGGTTGGAATTTTTTTTTTAGAGAAACAATGAGTACATTTCACATACAAAAAACTGTTCCCACATTTTCACTGGAAGTGATTTTTTTTTCTTTATGATCAGAGCCATACAAATAAAGTAAGATTGTTTCAGAATTGATGAGATTATCCATCTTGAGCTCTCGAGGCTTAATAGTTCTATAAATATTATTCTTTTATTCATTGCTTATGGGAAGTAGGTAGTTGGTACTGATGATTCCCTTAGTGTTTATTTAACTATTCCAGTGTAAGGTAGTTCAAATTTCTTAGTAAAAAGATTGCTGATAGTTTCATTCACTGGTATCTTATAAAAAGATGAGAATAATCGGACTTTTGCCAGTAGTCAAAATACGCTGCTTTGAGTCGAGAGGTTTTCCTGGAGGTTATTCTTATGCATTATATAGATACCACTTTTTAGTTTATGGTGTATTGGAGTGACTGGAGGGAAGTACCTGAAACTGTTGAGCTGTGTTTCAGTAGTCTTGATTCTTGAAGACAATTGTATAATAATACAGCTGTTGTAATGTGACTGTGTGATTGTGAAAACCTTGTGTCTGATTCTCCCTTTTTGCAGGGTATGGACAGATGAATAAAAAAAAATATGGAAATAAATAAATAATAGGAGGGATAAGGAGTAAAATAAATTGAGTAGTTGGAAATACTAATAGTCAATGAGAGGGAAGAGTAAGGTTATGTATGAGTTTTTTCTTTTCCTCTCTTTTTCTGGAGTGATTCAAATGTTCTAAAACTGATCATTTTGGATGAATGGTGTTGAATACACAGCTACTGATGACATTGTGAGCCATTGACTGTATAACATGTATAGACTGTAGGTGTGTGAAGATTTTTCAATAAAAATATTTTTTTAAAAAGCGTACTATAAAAAATATCCTGCTTTTTAAGTTAGAATAGGAAGGCCTGAACATTTGGGGTCCATTAATCAAATTAATATCTCAAATTAGATTTTGCTTTTTATGGTGATCTTAGAAAACTCCAACTGAAAAAACCAACTGCCCAAGATTATTTAATATATACAAGGCATAACTGTATTGTGGCTGATTTTTTTGTGACTGATGAAAATGAATATATTTCTTTCTAATCAGACCTTTTGCACATATTTGTACTTATGTGTGTCATACAGGCATTTATTAACGATTTAATTCTGTAATCTCATTTTCCATGTTCAGAAAAATGTGTGATGAGAGAGAAATACTATTATAGAGGGAAGATGTACACATTGTCGCATAGTACTTGAGTTTATCTACTTCCCTTAGTTTCCCTTAGAAGTTTATCTACTTCTTCTTAGGGATGGAAATAAGAAAGAAGGGGGAGGGCGGCTGCGGTGGCTCAGCAGGCAGAGCTCGGACCTGCCGTGCTAGAATCTGCCGTGCTGGAGGTCTGGAGTTCGATCCCTGGTGCCTCCTGCCCATATGCAAAAATTTAAAAAAAAAAAAAAAAAGAAAGAAGGGGGAAACGTTTTGAATGTATGTGTGTAATTGTGTGTAGTGAATGAGAGAGAGGGGGAGATTGTATTTTCAGGAAGCATTAACTCCATTTTAGAAATAGATCTTTGGATGATAAGTCCCTAAGTTTTGAGGAAACAGTTTAATGGAAAGCTATCCAGATTTGGCAAGATGCAACACTCACCTGCAGTAAAACTTAAGTACTATAGCAAAATAAATGCTTCTGTGCCGTGCAAACCAAATGAAGGAGAGTAAGTTTTTGTTGGATAAGAGGTCAGATGAGCCCTTTAAAATTCTCATGTTGAATAAAAGGATTCTGTTAGAGTTGTTGATCATGTATTTTAGTGCATGAAATATCTGCAAGTACAGGTTTTAAGTAGCTTTTAATATTTTAAAACAAAGACTATTCCCTCCTTCTAGTTATGTCATCCCCAAAGTCCTTATCTTTTAAAAGTGAAATCTTTTTCCTTTGACCAAAATGCAAATTCAAATCCAAGGCACGCCAGGTGATTCAGTTTGTTATGCTGCAGCACCATCCATGATCTCAGTCTATTTCTTAGACCATTGATTGTTGTTTTGAACTCTTTTGCATTGAGTTATTTGGTTTTATGAAGATGAGTATCTGATGAAATTTTTTACTGGTGTCTGGTTTGTTTAAAAATTTTAAGTTAAATGGGACTAAAATGGAGGTTATATCTTTTTAATTTTCTACTTTTTGACTCCATTAAAAAAAAACTGTGCTATTTTGAAGCAGAAATTCTGAAATTATGGCTTTTCTAAAATTCTCACAGCTAAAACTTAATATATTGAAGCATTTAGTTTTTGGGGATATTACATATTTTTATAAAGATGTATTTCCAAATGGAAACAGCACCGAGGCTTCTGAAATAGGGAACCTTTCCAAAACAGGCTTGTGGTTGCCTGGGTGAAGAATATTTGGTTGCAACATTCAAAAAGGAAATCCTGGCATGGGAAGCGGTTGATGAAGCAATGAGTGCAGAGTCTGATGAAGCCTTTAAAAGGCACGTGTGTGGGCCCGCGTGCGTCCGCGCTGGGGCCACTCAAATTAAATATCGCATGCCCCATAGTGTGCTGAGTCATGCTTGTTCTTCCATTTTTGCTTCTGTTCTACACAATACATCATTCTCTTTTTAAATTTTCTATAAGTATTAGTCATCATCCTAGTGAGAATTGCAGCCTTTTCTCTTTCTGCCCTTCTTGAAAATGCCATCATAGTAATGGCCAGCAGGGTGGCTTTATGGTGTTCTAAAAATCAAGGTTATTAGCATTTTTAAACTATAGGTTTACCACTTAGTGTCATTATTAGTGCTATGAATACAGAATTTTTTAACTTGAAACTTTATAATTATGAAAACTTAAAATTTTATAAAAGGTTTCTCTGTTTTCTATTAGCAGGAAATAGTTTTGTCCTCAGTTTGTAAAAGTTGACACTAACACCAACAAGAGGCTGTGTGAGGACTAGTGTCGCCACACAGACGGTGGGAAGGCAGAGCTAATGCCCTGGGGTTTTTAACTTTTTAATCTTTAGCCCAAGCTCTTTACTCTATACAGTATACATGCAAAGTTTTCAGGGCTATTTTTGTTTAAATGGAACTCTTCATACGCAGATTTTTTTTTCAAAGCAAGAAATACCTGAGTTTAAAGAAGATTTTCCCAAGGAAATTATTCTAGTCCTGTTGTTACAGCTTCCTCCTATATCAGAATGTCTCAAAATAATTTTAAATGGACGTATGCCATTTGAGAGAGAAGAAAACGTCACAGAAACTAATTTACCTGATGTTGCAAGTCCAAAAGAGTTGGGAATCATATATTCAAACTTCAGTAAAATGTTTGTAGCAGATGCATATTTATTCAATTAATTCATTTAATTTGAATTCATTTAATTTGAATTGTTTTTAGTTAAAAAAAATCCATCAGTCTACTTAATATTGAAAAGCTTATTTTTATTTTGGAGACTGCATTTCCATTATTATGACAAGTATGGGATTTTGGCTTTTTGGAAGAAGGGATATGAATAATAATGTAAACTAGGGGCTCTGTGGAAACACTACAGAGGCTTCTGTGGAGGGTGTCAGTATGGGGGAGGGTATCTCTGAATTCTCTGAAATGTGTGCAGAATTTGTGCGTATGTTTCTGCACATGTTACATTTTTCCGGAGACAAGGTTTATAGTGTTTCATTATGATACTTAAACGGGTCTATCATCTCTCCCTATTCCCCATGTGAGATCCGTGCTCTAAATCAGTTCCCTTATTAAGTTTGAATATAAGGCATTTTAATTTTCCCCTCAAGTGAAAGGGTCACATGTGAATACTTTTTTTCAAAATAGGACTTTCAACTAGAAGTTTTTGCTGGGGTCATTCTCAAATAAATCATAACTTATAAATGGAAAAGATACGGTAAAGTGCGCTCTCATTCTGTTGAAAAGTTAATAAACTTCACAAGTTATAGTGAGTACATCTACAAATTAGTTCTTTTCTGAAGCATTAGCCGTCTCACAACTATTATGAGAATTAAGTACACTATATTATGAAGGCCAAATATAGAAACAAATCGTGAGGATTGAGCAAAGGAAAAAGTTGCTCGAAGGAATTCAACTTCCCATTAAAACCTAGCCCAGTGAGAAATGTGCCAGATTGTAATGATTTAAATCACTTAATGAAATTCATGTTATTTGAAAGGGATTTTTTTTTTAACATTGTGAGGTGGTAATTTTCCAGTAATCAAATTTTAATGAAAACATTTACTCATGTTAATTGGAGCTTTATTTTTATGCATGTTTTAATGTTTTATTTTTTTTTTACTAAAAATAGTCACTCTTTTCCTTATATTTCCTCATGAAATCCTTCAGATCCACTTCTAGAAATGTCATAATTGTGCCATAAGTTTTCTGCACCACCACCCCCATTCTAGTTTTTATGAACTAGTGCTAACTCTGACTTAATTTGATTTGGCATCCCTGCAATTGAACATTTGTAAAGTATCTTGTATTATGTCCCATCTGGGTTGTCATAGAAACCAAGGACCTCCATCCTCTTCCCTCAAGTTAAAAATGGAATGCAAACAGGGCTTCAAAGTGACGTTTTCCTAGTAGAGTGACAGCTCTATGAAGAGCAGAATAGAAAGTGTTCTTACTGGTTTTAATCTCCCATGGTCCCGTCATACCAGTTAATTCTGATGTGTATAGCTTTTCTCTTGAAAATCTGGCAAGATACTAATGGGAACTTTTAAAATCTAAGCATCAGGGAAGAAAAAGAATGCAGTTAATCCTCTTCCTCCTCTTTTCTTACACAAAAGTGTAGTGTTAGCTAGTAATGTTTTTGTTTTTCTCCCTGCGTTATTAGTCTATCAAAGCTGTGGTACACGTGGCAGAAGCACCAATTAGTCACCACAATTTTTACTTTCATTGTTATGCTCATTTCTTATTTCCTAGGTTAGATGAATGTGACTTTATCTCATTAGAACCTGTGGACCCATTGGTTAAGTGCATGACAGTAATTGATTATTAGAATAGAATTTGTTGATATGGCAAAATATACATGGCCTGGCATTGGACCTGAAGACAAAACATTTTATAGCCCCATTTCCACCACCCCAGTACTCACAGAATCCTTGACTTTACCTTGATGGCTTTTCAGTTTCTACATTCTTCTCAGCTTCTCTATCAGAACCATACATCACTTTCATTTTTCACTTTAGACTTCTGTGATTTTTCTCCTTCTGAAGTGGCTGTATGATAAGTTCCAGTTTGTTGTTTCAATTGTGTTACCAGGTTGTCTGGTTTGATATCTAAGATTTGTTGAGCTATTGATGTGATATTACTTAAAATTTAGAGTATTAAATTTTTATTTTAACATGCATTTTGGCTATAGAAAATAATAGCAGATAATCCCCTCTGAACATGAAACAATGAAAAATTAATATATAAGTTTGTATCCTAATAGGAATGTTTCAAGGGGTTGGATTAAAATCATTATTATTCGACAATTGCTCTGAATGGTATTTCAGCAAAAAAAAGCAGAAAAAGTACTTTAAAATAACACCTATACTTTGACCAATAGCTGAACCTGGTAATTGGGTATGTTCTCTACTCCCACATCTCAACTACCAGTCCTATTCAGCAGTCAGTTCACAAATGTTATGAGTATTATCACATCATGATGAAAGAGACCCTGCAACTCCCAGTTGAGTATGAGTAAAAGGTAGGGTTTTAGCTGCCAGAGTATCTAAAAGTAAGCGAATATTTTTTCCCAATATTACTATATTTATTGGCATATAATGTGGAAGTGAATAATGTGTTTCCATAGCATAATGTGATGGAAAAATGATATAGGAGTTTCTTCATGCTAACATGTTGTTTTCTTCTGTAAAGTTTGCTGCCCGCACTTATAATTTGGCTGATATATTTGTTTTTCTAAGTATCAAACATTTGAGAAGGTTAGCAACTCCAGTCAATTAAAAAATTAGAATCTCCCTTAGATCATTATTTCCATTTATCAGTACTTGTTAAAAAAAAAAAAAAAGACTAGGAATGTTGCTAGTTGTTTAGTAAATGTCATATTGTTGTCAGCCTTGCATAAGATTGTGACTTTCCCTACAACACAGGAATAGTTCCAGCATTTCTATTCACCACTCTATGACTCCTCAGGAGGAAAGTTAAGAAAAGGTAAGATGTTTGTGGACATTGGAGGCAGTAGGGCCTTTAACAAAATGAAACTTGGTGTATTTCTCACCTAGTGAAATGCATCCAGTACCATGTAGGGATCATCCCTGTGCTTTGTCATCAACCATTTTTGTTGCTTATCAGCAACATATTTGGTCCTTTCAAATCTGTGTTTTTACCTGTATTTCTGCATATAACCATTGTAATTCTTCCTACGCTAATCACCAATCCAGTAACTATTCATCTCCTTTAAAATTATCATTTACTTAAAAAATGTTTTCCTTCTAAAAGTTAAGTATGCATTCTGAAGTGCACTTGTAGAGTAGATGAATTCTACATTCTGTTCTCAAAGAAAACTCTTCTTAAATGCAAAGAATAGAGCCCAGTGAAAGACTATACCTATCTTTTCATTGGGTACATATTACTTTATCTGTTTAGGGACCTATAACCAAACTCTAGCATCTAAACTTGCCTTACTCCATTTCTTCAAAGTAATAATTTTTAATTATTCTTGACAGCACATTTGATTTTTTTTACTAAAAATTCCTTTAGCATTGCTAAAAATGTACAATCTTTCAGGTTTGATCTTAGCTTCTAGGAGCAGCCCAACTTTATGTATATACTTCTTTCTTCTCTTTTTACATGTGTATTTTTGTTTTCCAAAAATTTTGCCTGTTGAACGTCTATGATATGGTTCTTTTGCCATTATCTTCTGTCCCTTGAAATAGCTATATAAATTTCTTAAAGAACTTAACTTTCGTTAATATCCTACCATAACATCTAATGCTATACTATATACTCAGTAGATATATTCAGTAAACATTATCTTCATATGTTCCATGGCACACCACCCTATTCATGGCCCTAATATCCTTTCAAATCGAAGATGAGAGAGCAATTAGCAGAGTACATGCAAAACAGAAAGCAAATTAATAGTTGTGGATGATTCAAAGGGTGTTTGGAGAACCTTGTCTAATACTGCTTTATATTTGTGTGCTAATAACACAGAAGGAAACCCAACTATGAATAAATTGCCAATCTTTAAAACAAAGAAGACCAGAATGGTTTGTATTTGCAGTTCATGCTCTTGTCCTCTGGGATTCAGTAATCTTTTTAACCTTTCTCCACAGTGGTACATATATGTCCCTGGGTAACAGGCTGACTGGCGTTGATGGTGCTAAATGTTTTGGTAGGAACAAAACTACTGCCACCTTCCTTATGAGCCCAGCATTAGAAATGACCTGTTTACACCTGGGTCTGTGGTGTACTTTTTTTTTTTTTTTACAAGAGCTGTAGAATAAGGTCTGACTTCAGTTGATTGGAGTGGTAGTTTTAGATGCCAATAAGAGGACCTATTGCTGATGAGGGAGGTTGAAATTGCAGAGTGAATTTGCAGTGTGAAGCAGGTCTGCCCACCGGCGGGCTGATTTGCACCATGAGACAAGTAGTACACATAAACAGATGGTCCCACAATGAGTCAGAGACAGACAGACCCTGAACACGTAGATGGGCTTTTGTCTGCCACTCTTAAGGCTGTAAAAACAAGCGCTTAGTGAAAGAAATTCGATTTTAATTCATTGGGAAATAAAAATTATGCGTTAAGCAGAAGAGAAAACTGGCTGTCACGGAATCTGGACTTTGAGAAGCCAACACCTTCAGGCGCTGTTTTCTATACGTACGGGCTGGCATTATCAGATGCCCTGTGGCCATTCACCTTCACTATGTTGAATGCTGCTACAAGCAACACGCACAAGAAAATACTAATGATGTCTTCAGCATTCACTTATAAAGAATTACAGACCCTTTAGTTGCAAGCACAAATCTGATGATGTGAACTAGGAAAAACATTTTTAAAAAGGATACTATGTTAGTAAGTGTCATAAAACATACTAGTAATGTGAGTTTGTAGTAATATGGTAAAATGTTTATGGAAAAATTCTTCAGTTTCATACATAAATCATAGGACAAAAGAAAGAGTTAATAGGAATAAGTGGGATTCCCAGATCTAATCACCCATCTTCAAAATGTAATTGTAAACAAATATTTCTAAATTTCAGAAGTACTAAGCATCTTATTGATTTGCAAAAAACAAGATTTTACTGTAGTTTTGTATCTCTAGAAAAGGTACTAATAAACTGGTTTAAGTGGTTTAACCATACATTTGATGAGCAAGTGGTGTACCACTTGGATTCCTTAATACTCTCTCAGATGACTCTGTATTCGGACCAGCATCCTCAGTGCATGCATTTGTGGTCAAAGAAAGCAAGTTAACGTTCAACAGCATCTTTAGGATACCCATTGCCCTTCCCTTAGAGCATTTTGATTATGGATATACCCAGAACACGGCACTGCCATGTAGAAACCTTACTCTGAGATGCTGTGAGGGCTACAAATGCCATTATAAATATAGTATCTTTTGTTTCCCAAGTAATTGGGATCCTATTCATGATTCAGTGTGCCAGCACCTACTTCCCAAATAGGCTTTCGTTTTCTGTTGAAGCATGTACACATAGCCTTTGCTCAATCTACCTTTGTGCATTTGGAAAATAGCATTCCTGGCACTGCATTAAAAACTCTGGGAGAATGATTATTAATGGAATAGGTCTCTCTCTCTCTCTCACTCTCTCTTCCTCTTTCTTGAAAAGGGAAATCATCTATGTGGCCACTGTCAAGAAGGATATAGACTGACTTAGTGCTGGTTCTTAACCAATTTATTTTCTTAAAAGTAAGTTACTGAGAGATATACTTAAGTGAGTAAATTACCTTCACAGCATGCAGCTTGTAGACACCAATATGATCACATTATAATATAGTCATTCTGTAATTGTGTCACCCAGTAACTTTTACATATTGAGTACATTTCTTATAGGATGCCTATTATCAAATGTTAAAAAAGTAAAAATAATACATTTTGGATTTTTAATATTTAATTTTTAATGTTGTGAAGGTTATCAAGAGATTTTCAAATCACTTTTGGTTTAAGTAGGCTTAATTTAATCATTTGTTTGCTGGTTTCCAGCTTTGTGTTTTCAGTTTGTTTTTGTCTACACATGTATAATTGAGCTGAATATGCGTGCCAGTAAGTAACAGAGCTGGAGCTGCATTCAGCTTCTGCTTAAGTCTGCAGCATTAAAGTGTTCCTCTTGTTACATGTGCTGGTCTCGCAGACTCTGTAGAGCCTTATCAAACGCAGCCAGTTGGTGCTGCTGGTATGAAATCACAGAGGAGCTCTCATGTGGAAGGTTAATGGCGTGTAATTATAAAGAAAAATGAACTGCTCAACCACTCTATCTCACTCTACCTGCACCAAGAGTGACAAGTGCTCTGATCTTTTATAAACCCTGGAGCAGAGGTTTAACCATCTAAAATTATGACAGTGTAACTGTCACACAAACAAACACCCTCTGAAGTATAGGTATGCACCCCCATGTACGAATGATTCTTTCCTATTACAGGGAATCTCAGTTAGGAAAAGAGCACAGTCCACCACCAAGAAAAGGTGCTTTTAGACATTGCACTATTTTGTCACTTCTTCTTTTCCACTCAGTTTGTTCCATTTTCTTTTCCTACAGTTGGTCTCTGTCCTATGATTATTGGTAAGGCTGACAGCTTGCACACAAGTAGATCAATTCCCTATATCCATCAGACACCAAATATCCCTGCTTTCTCCAAGGATCTCCATCATCCTTGCCCTCTCAGCAATTCTTAAATCAACTGTCTTATTCTAAAGGGGATGAAAGCAGTAGTCTCTTCTCACTCTTACTACCTAAGCAGAGTAGGCTGTAGGAAGCTCAAGTACATCTGACTGTTGGGTCTTTCCCCCAGGTCTATGTATAACACAGAGATGACACACATTTCTGTGGGCCCAAGATGGAGTTAGATCCTTATGTCCTTTGCATGAAAATACAAGAAATATTTAGTAAGGAAAATGCAGCTGTGAGGGACAAGAACAGAGAAAGACCAGGGAGATATTCAAAGGGTGTGATAACTAGACAGTCTGTGTTACTAGTGTGTCACATTGCCAGTGAATGTTGCAGAGTTGTCTTGCTACTGGAGCATCTGAAGGGTAAGCGGAGCTGGCTTGATTTAGTGCTTTTGCCAGCTCAGCCCAGAGTTGAAAAGAGGTGTTGCAGAATGATGCAACAAGAACAGAACCCCCGACATCTTGTTCTTACAAAGGCTAAAACATAACCACTGTTGGTGAGGCTGTTCTGCCTACTAAGATAAGTAAATTCAGCATCACATACATTAGAGCCTGTGAAGACTAAGCAGAAGTTACACAGCCATCATATTGACAAGCCCTGGCCTTGTGTGATAAGTGGGGGAGGGGCAGCCAGGATTCCTAGTAGCAGCTATGAAAGCTAGGAGGGTGATTTTTAAAACCTCTGTGTGTGTTTTATTATGTTAATTCCCCAGCCCCTTTGCATATGGGTTTTGATTACCTGCATTCTATTTTTTTAAATTATTTATTTATTATTGATATATGGTTATATATTCACATATCAAGTAATTGTCCAAAGTGTACTATCAGTGGTTCACAGTATCATCATATAGCTATGCATTTATCATCACAATCACTTTTTTTTTCTTTTTTGTGAAAAATAACATTTATGCAAAAAGCAATAAATTTCAGAGCACATCACAATTAGTTGTAGAACAGATCTCAGAGTTTGGTATGGGTTATAATTCCACAATTTTGGTTTTTACTTCTAGCTACTCTAGGATACTGGAGGCTGAAAGAAGTATCAATATAATGATTCGCAATCATACTCATTTGTTAAATCCTACCTACTCTGTATAACTCTACCATCATCTTTGATCTTTTCCCCATTCTTTGGGGGTATTTGGGCTATGTCCATTCTAACTTTTTCATATTGGAAGTGGTTGTCAATAATATGGGATAGGGGGATGGAACTGTTTGATGTTCTGGAGAGGCTAGCCTGTCTGCATTTTAGGACTTACCTGGCCCAGGGACCCATCTGGAGCTTGTAGGTTTCTAGAAAGTTTACCCTAGTGCATGGAATCTTTGTAGAATCTTAAATAATGCCCTGTGTGTTCTTTAGGATTGGCAAGAATGCTTTTGGTTGGGGGTTGCCAAGTTATGATAGGTAGCAGTGTCTAACTGAACCAGGCCTAAGAGTGACCTCCAGAGTAGTCTCTTGACTCTATTTGAACTTTCTCAGCCACAGATACCTTATTTGTCATACTTCTTTTCCTTCTTTTTGTCACAATGGCATTGTTGATCCCATGGTGCCAGGGCCAGGCTCATCCGTGGGAGTCATTTCCCATGCCACCAGGGAGATCTGCATTCTATTTTAAAGGAAAATAGCTGTGTAGTTTTTAATGTTAGTAGGATAAATCTATTAGTGAATAAAAATTTAAAATCAGATTCATATTAGTTAGTGGCTGGTAAGTAAAGTTCACTGTGATTTACTCCCACCGTTTTAACAGCCTAAATGTTGCCTGTGTCCATCCCACTTATTAAATTGAAATCATTGTACCAGAATTGAAGTTTTTGGCTTGAGGCTGCAAGGTTGGCAATGGAATCTTGCAGTTGAGTATCGTACTCTGTAGACGAGGAAGCGTATCATTCTTGTGGAGTTGGTTCCAGCCTGTATGCTTGCTCAGATGTGCAGTCTTTCTGACATTCTGGGGCAAGTTATTTAGCACTGCCCAGTCCCTTTAAGAACATGCCCAGCCCTTCCAGGTGTGCAGAGCAGTTTATAGGGAATATGCTTCAGAATGGGCAGCTTTGGTTTAATTCTAAAGTTATCACTTGAGCTATCCATTCCTTATCTGTAGCTGTCCATTTCCCAATTTGACTGTATCCTGTGGCTCTTCTCTAGCTTGGCCTCTACACTTGGTTGCACAGGTTACTTTGCTTCCTTGGCTTTCAACGGACCGTCTTTGTTTCTTGGCAGTTGACCATATCTAGAGACTGATGACCAGTAAAAGATTCCTGTCCGCTTTGGTCCAGCTTTCCACACTGAAGTACTCTCTACATTCGATCAGTTGGCTTGGATGTCATACAACCTCCTGTCAGCCCCAGAAGAGTTGGCTCAGAAAAATGAGCTCTAGCTCTTGGTTCAGTGAACAGAGCTTCATTCAAGCTAATTTTCCAGAGGATAGGGGTTCCATATTCTAATTCCGTCTTCCTATGAGGAGCTATTTAACTCTTGGTTGGTCGTCAATCACCTTGTATCTCAGTTTTCCCAGCTAAATAAATGACAGTTGCCTTTATTATCTAGTCCACACAGTTATGAGAATCTTATTTGATAAGAAGTTGGGAAAGTTTACAAGGATAAAGTGCCATATAAACTTAATAATTGATTACTTAAGCTAGGAAATCACTTCATCAGGGAAATATTGAGGAAAATGGTACTGTTTTCATTTAGGGTTCACCCAGAAAGTAGGATTCTTGAAAAGTTATTAAATAATCTATATGTTTTTAGAAACTTCCATTTTTCTTAATCATGTAAATTAAATTATTTTGAAAAATATGAATACTCAGGAACAATAATGAGTTACGTGTGGAAGATGTTTGTTTTGACGTGTTCTAGGTGGGCTCCAAGGCTGATGATTACGCTTGCTATAAATCCCTGGACAGCTTCAACAAGGTGGTCTTCATTTTTCTGACCTCTACTATGTGGCTGTTTAAACAGCTACTTTCTTCAACTTTAGGGTTAGCTATGGTTTAGTGATAGAAAAACTGATTCCAGTTCATCCTTTGATGAACATTGGTATTACGTGATAGGATGGGGGTTAAATTATCCGTGAGGTACTTGAAGCTGTTCTGATCAAGTCAGCACAATTATAGAACATATTATTACTGAGTTTTTCGTTCTCAAATTTATATCTTGTAGATCGTTATCTGTCTCCTTTGAATCTTTGGATGTTTTATATTGCAATATTCTTCTTAGTAACCATTGATTACCTTGTTTTTTATGTTGTGTATCTTCCACTATAGTCAAACCCGAGTCTTTTTTTATTATGGTAACATTTTGATTAACCAGAAGGCCAGTTGAATTTTCTGAGATCCCTTTTGGTTCACCTATTTTTGAAAATGTTCTAAGTAATGTCTGATCCTACTTTCCTCTCCTAGTAACTGCTGTTGAGTGAAGTAATTACTGTGTAGGGGTTAAAAACTGGTAGGCAGCTCATGGACTTAATCTAGCCAACAAAGACGTTTTGTTTGGTTTACAATGTTAAAAGCAATTCATACACTAATGCCTTTAGACAGGGCGCTGGTCTTCCCTCTCCAGGCGACCTTAGCTGCCATCACTTCCTATCATCTTACCGCTGGTCTACTTGATTCTCGTGCTTCTCCTGTCTAACTCCTGTGCTTGTGAGTCTTCAGCCCCTGAATAAAGCTGTTCTTTAATGATTTAGTTCCTTGTAGTGTGTTAGGATCATCATTATGAGCATTCAGTGCTGTGGAAGTGAGAGGTATAGATCAGAATATTGTATTCTGACCATTCAGAGATTCATAGAATTTTAAACAGAAGATAGTGTTTAGAAGCTAAGTGGAAAGGCAGCTGAAACTGAAATGGGTAAGTGACTCATCCAAGGTCACAGAACTAGTCTAGTAACAGATATGGACTAGAATCCAGGCTTCTTGGCCCTTTATATTATTTCTAATATATGATACTTCCTCCTACTTATTTTTCTCAAAAGCAGAGTGGAGAAGAAAGAATATATATCCATATATAATTAAGGTTTTTACTATGTGCTTTATGCTTTGTCCAACTATGTTATATAGTATACAGATGTGAGGCCTCCAAACCCTTACTAGTACATAAAATAGCGATGTGTATAAGGGAGCTGGGTATGTGAGGAGGAAGGGTTATAGAATTAGATATCAGGAGCTAGAACTCTTTAAGTTTGACTACCCCTGACTTGAGACCTAGGTCCAGTTACTTGCTCAGAACCTCGGCATCGTACTTGACAGATATTAACCATCTCATGTTATTGCTGCTGTTTTTATTGTAACCATTATAGAATTCAGCAGCTACCACATTTGGCTGTATCTAAAAATCAAGAAGCCGATCTTAGCCTTAGTATACTGCCCTCCTCTCATATGACCCTGAACCTCAGTAATTAAGTTGGATGCAGAAATTAGAAAACGTAGTAGGAGAGTAAGCTACACCTTTCTTACTAAGAGGTATGCTAAAAGAAAATTAAAAATAATAAATAATTTTTGCTTTGACCACTCCATCCTTTCTAAAGCTTGGCATAGGTGTGTGGGTGTATATACAAAGCCTTTAAATATTTGTATAAAGATTTGTGGATTGGATTTGGTGATTTTCATAATCTGCAAAAAATGTTTTTCTATGGTGGGCCACACCACGGTGGCTCAGCAGGCAGAGTTCTCGCCTGCCATGCCGAAGACCTGGGTTCATTTCCTGGTGCCTGCCCATGCAAAAAAAAAAAAAGTTTTCTACACACTTAAGATTTAATAAAATACTTAAATTTTTAACCAAATGTATTTTATTCATTAAGAGATTGTTCTTCCTTTTCTTCTTATATTAGTGAACCTCTATCTCCCTCTAAAAAAATTCCTAGTACTGATGATTCACAAAATAAAAAAGCAGACCTGCTCTGAAGTTCTGAAGTGTGAATTCTGTTTCCTTCTGTCTCTACTGCAGAAAACTCAGACTAAATACAAAATAGTGCAAATCATCCTCTGTCACATGTCTTGGAAGATCCAATCCCTTGCAGTTAACCATCTATCATCTTGGCAACACCTGTAGGTGATGGAATTGCTCCCTCCCTGGTTTTTTTTTTACATGGGCAGACACCAGGAATCGAACCCAGGTCCCTAGCATGGCAGGTGAGAACTCTGCCACCGAGCCTCCGCGGCCTGCCCCCTCCCTGTTGTTTTATGCAGGATTTGTCAGAAAGTGAATTTATAACCCTGTACATTTTTCTCTTTAAGTGATTGTAACAAATACTTGGTGATAAATTCAACTGTTGAAAATAGTGGATACTTTGTGAAATTAAGGGGTATTCATTCAGTAGCTTTAGAATCTTTTTAAAATTTATGCATTTACAGTATTACTATAAATGATAAAGAATTATATTTTTAAGCATCAAGAATGTGATATTCAGGATGTACTTTTGTTGAAATACTTCCCAGTTCAGAAGGTCAATGTTTAATGATTTATAGGGTTTATTTTTATTTAAATGTACAGGAAAATTATTGTAAACCTTAAATCTAAGGGAAAATCCTACATTCCATTATAGAATTTTTCTGCATGATGTATATACTACATGACACAATATATTGTTCT
>PVIY010003312.1:0-111764 GCA_004026745.1 Myrmecophaga tridactyla | reverse complement strand
ATCTCTCACCTCTCTCCTTTGGACTTCAGATTACATACTTGTTAAACTTCTTGATATTGTCCACAAGTTTTTGTTTATGACTTTTAAGGTGTTATTTTACACTCTGTACTTCAGTTTGCATAGTTTCTATTGATCTCTCTTCAAGATCACTCCTATTTTCTGTTCATTGTTTAGAATGCAACTTGGAAAATCAAGTGATCGTTTTTTTAATTTTGATTGTATTTTTCCACTAAAGAATTCTCATTTGGTACTTTTCATATTTTTGCTTTTCTTTTGCAACAACATATCTGTTCATATATTATGTCCATGCTTTCCTTTAAATTATCAAAAAAAGTATTTATAATCGATGATTTACAGTGCTTTTCAACTAAATTCAACATCTGGTTCAGTTTTTATTGATTTTTCCCCTCCTAGTTATGAAATTTACTTACCCCTTTATATTTAGGAATATCTTATTATTTTGGTAGACATTATGGTTGCTGTTTTTTTTTAGTATGAATTATGTTGTTTTCTATTAAATATTACCAAATTCAGTTCCTGAAATCCAATAAGTGTTAATATATGGTAGCTCAAGTTGATCTTGATTAAACTTGGTTTTAACCTTTAGTAGAACTTGGGTTAAATTGTCCCATACTGAGGAATGGTCTTCCTGAGGTTCACACTGAATTTTGAAATTTTCTTTCCATTCTCTCCATTCTAGGGTTCAGAAATATAACGTCGGAAATATACTATGACCTCCAGAATCACCATTCAACTCACAGTTCTGACGTATTTGCATTCAGTCAGGATTAGCAGAATTTTGTACAACTTAATATCTGGCTGAAGACTCGAAGGAGTCTCTATTAAAAGTTTCTGTGGCTCATTCTTTGTGCGCTTCCTTCTTCTCATGCACCCAATCCCATAAATTCTAAAGGGAACCCTGAATTTCAATCTTTATTTCCTCCATTTAGCAAGATCACTGCTCTCTGAGCTTTGCTTCCCTGTACTATGGGGTCACCTGTACCCTTATGCTGAAAATTAGAGTACAATAGACTTTACTTATATTTCTTTTCTTCAAGGTTCACAGTCCTATGGGGCCAATTGTCCAAAGACTGCAAATATGTTTTGTAAAGTTTTAAATTGTTCACAACTGAAGGTTAAGTTCAATATTCAGTTTGACCAGAAACTGAAGTCTCATGTTAATGCTTTTGAAACTTCTGTGATAAATTATTGAGGTTTATATTGGCTTCATTTTTATAAATGGGGAAAAATGTGAATGTGGAAAGATTATACTCATTGCTTTTGAATGTATATTAATTTGTAGAAAGTGAAAAGTTCTGAAGAACTCTCAACTGTACCTCTAAAGCAAACGCCTGTCATTACTATGTGGTGATATCCTTGTTTCTTTGACTTATAGTAATTTTGTGCTAATAAGAAATTCAATAGAAATGTCATATTGATCAACACTGTCACTGGTTCCAATATACTTATAATTTTGTCTTTCCTTATTCTTATTGATTTTTGAGGCCAATAAGAACATTAAAATCAATTATAATCTTCCTTGCTGTTTGGTTACAATCAAGTTTTTGTGGTTAAATGATATTAACTTACATTTTTAGGGTCTATCTTCTTGCACCAATTTTTCCCCTAAACATTAATTTCAAGTAAATTTCATATAAAGATGAATGACAAAGGAAAAGGAAACTAAGAAAGGCTAAAAACATATATTTAATGAAGATGATACCTAAAACTCACTGTAAAATTTATTCTAATGCAATCATTTTTAAACCATTGTTTTATTTTAAATCTGAGCTAAAGTTATGAGCACATTAAAAAAAAACATGTACAAATTGAATCCCATGTCTACTTTCATGCCTCTTTTCAAATTAAAAAAAAAACAACTGCATATTCGATAACAGAATGTAGCAAGCCAAGTAATTATAGGATTTCAATTGCTTGAATAGAATTTGACAAATAGCTAGGACAACATTACGCTCTTACAAAATTTAAATTTCATATCTCTAGAACAAGTCTTAAGCAATGAATTAATTGAGAAGTGTATTGATGGTGAAAGAAATGATTTTTATAGTGTCCATATACTTATACACTTATAGCCAGCACCATGAAGGCTGAGCAAATATTTCCTTTTAATTTGTCTTCATGCATATCATAATTAGTCCAATTAGATAATTTATTTATTTATTCAATAAATATTTATTGGGTACTCATTTTATGACCTCATGCTAGACAACAATAAAACAAATGAGAATAAAATGCTGTACTTGCTCTCAAGAAACTCAGTAGAAAAGGGACGGCAATCATAAATACCCATTTATAATAGAATGCTACAATTACACAGATAGATGAATAAGCAGAGTAACACGGAAGCACAGAAAAAGAAATCCATATCCAGGTGTTATATTTTAACCAGGGAACTTTTATGGAGAGCTCACTATATGTCAGGCACTGCACAAAGGATCATATCATAGTAACAAGAATATTGAACTTGTACCTTAAGGCAGATTTGGTATCCAACTCTAAAACTTCCTGCCTGAAGAAATGTAGGAAAACACCTTAGTCTTTCTAAGTCTTGTTTTCTTCACGTGTAAGATGAAATAATAAGATCTAATTTTTTAGTTTATTATGAAGATTAACTTAGATAGTAAATGATTTAAAATAATGAAAACTTTAACACCTTACATAAGCAAAAGACTACTGTATTTTAATGTAAGCATGTGTTCCATTTGACAATCATATTACTTTTATGTTTGTTGAAAATTTAATATATATTTTTTATAATGCATAAAGCAAAGTTGTATAGAGCAATGATTTACTGAAATGCAAGCATCATGCAACCTTCATCCAGGACAAGACATGTTAGAATTCTAGAAACCCATCTATACCCCCATTCCCAGTCACTATTTCCTCCCCTTCCTCTGAAGATAGCTACTATCCTGACTTTTGTTAAATTCACTTCTTTGCTTTGAAATATTTTTGCCAACTTATGCATCGCTAAACACTGTGTTTTGCCTGATATTTAACTTTACATAAATAACAATGCATAAATTGAATTTACGTGATTGACTATACATAAATTGAAGAGCGCTGTGTATAACTTTTTTGATTCTAGCATATTTGTTTAGCAATATATTTTTAAGATTCACATATATTGTTGCTAGTAGCTCGGTATTATTTGTTTCCATTGCAGTTTTGTTTTCCATTCTATGAATATACCATTATTTACCTATTTAGCACTTGTTGGTCAGAGATATTTCCAGATTTTACAGCCGTGAATTTATACTATATATGCAATTCTTATCTAACCTCAGAGTTTATTCTAGTTTTCTGCCCTGGCATATTTTTCCTTACTGATATTGAGAAATCTTGCACCATTATTTTTATTAAACTTAGTTTTATGATCAAATTCCTTCCCTATAAGAAATCTTGTTATACCCTCCATCCCCTTGCAAAAGCCATTATCATCCCACTTGGATTCTAACACTGCACATTTTTTCACAGTTGCAAATGGAAGTACTTTTACTCTAATCATGCCTTTAGCAACCTGTATCAGTCTGCCATAATTTCCATGTGTCCTTCCCCACCCAGTGTGGGCTTTTAGACAAACTCGGTCCCCATGACTCCCCTCGTCTGCATCTACCTATCTTCCTTGGTCTCAGTTAATGACTGGACATTTTCAAGAAGAAAGGAGAAGGAAAGAGAAATGAAGGGAAGGCAATTGAAATGAAAGGAAGAAAAAGAGTGGGCTATACATATTTTCTAACATAATAGATCATTTTAAAAAGTGGTTACACCAAAGTGATGTCATTAATATGGTGACATAAACATCCTCTGGAAAAGGCTTCCCTCAGAATCAACTAATCACAAGACAAATTCCACTTGACTGGAGAAGAACTCCACATATGCTGAATCAAAGAAAGAGGAGTAATCTCCAAGATCAGGTAGGTGATTTTCTTCCCAGAGCTACCATCCAGACCCCTCTCCATTGGTCCTGTTCATCTTGGGACTCATGAAGAGACAGCATGGGTCCCTCCTGCCATAGATGCAAATTACAGAGCTATGAACAGCAATGATTTAGAAACCCATGCATATCCAGCAAAAAAGCCAAATCTGCAAAGAATCAGAGCAGTGCAAATGCCAGTGAGCATGCCACATTTAAATGGACCCCACAGGTAAAAGAGAGAGACAGAGATAGAGAGAAAGAGAGACCAAAACAGAATTTTTGACAACAGGGCCACTCAATCCATTCACTGTTTACTGGTGATAACAACCTAAACACAAATTAGACCTTTTTGGATTGATCCCATCTGTGGGGTGGGGTGGATTATACTAATGGAAAGGAAATTAGAGGCAGAAAAGCCTCACAGATAAAAAAAAAAAAAGAGAGAGAAGGGTGTCAGCTTCTAATATAGGGTAAGTCCCAGAATTTAAAAGTGTAAGGAAAATGGGACTCTGAGTGTGGGAGAGAATTTACACAAATCATAAGAGAAAATTCTGCACAGAAGCAAGCAGAGTGGATCATAATTTCCAGAGAAGGAACAGAGGAAAGGAATTTCTGGACATGAAATGATTACACAAAAAAGTGTAATCTTAAAAGTTACACAGGGTGCATGTGTGGTTCAGTGGTAGAATGCTTGTTTCCCATGTGGAAGACCCAGGTTTGATTCCCGGACCATGCACCAACCCCCCAAAAAAGAAGGCTATATTACATATCCAGAGAAAAAAGCACATTCTAATTCTAATGAAGAAGAGCTGAGAAAATTTGAATAGTTTAACGTGGGCTACTCTAAAAGTCTGGAATAAGTTGTACCAAGCATCAAAGACAAATCTTAAAAAGGAGGGTTTTTTTTTTTTTTTTTTTTTTAAGGAGAAAATTACCTTCAGTTATCACATCAAATAATCAGATACCCGGACATCAGCAAAAAAAATTATAAGCCATACAAATAAACAAGAAGATATGGCTCAGTCAAGGGAACAAATTAAAACATCAGAGGACACATATACTTTAGAACAACTAATAAGAAAAGTTCAAACAAATCCCCTAAATCAACTCAGGAAGATAAAAACAAATGCATGTAGAGTTAAAGAATATTAAGAAGCCAGTGTATGAGCATAAAGAAGAATTTGAAAGTTTAAAAAGAAACATAACAAATTATGCAGATAAAAGGTGCAATAATTGAGATTAAAAATACACTAGAGGCATACAAATGCAGAATGGACAGCAAGAAGTAAGAATCAGTGAACTAGAAGAAGAAACTATTGAAACTATACTGTCAGAAGAACAGACAGAGAAAATAATAGAACAAATTAGGAAGTGTCTCATAGATTTGATAGACAGCATGAAGCATACAAACATACATGGCATGGGTGTCACTGAAGAAGAAGAGAAGGAAAAAAGGCTGAAAGATTATTTGAGGAAATAATAGCTGAAAATTTCCCAACTATTATGAAAGATGTAAATATTCCTGTCCAAGCAGCACAACATATTCCAAACAGAATAAACTCTAAAAGACCCACTCTGAGACACATTCTAATCAGAATGCCAAATCTAAATGATAAAAAGAGAGTCCTGAACGCAGCAAGAGAAAAATGATTTGTCTCATACAAGGGATCCTCAGTAAGACTAAATGCTGATTTCTCATCAGAAACCATCAAGGAAAGTAGGCAGTGACCTGATATATTTAAGTTACTGAAAGAGAAAACCTGTTAGCCAAGAATTCTTTATCTGGTGACACTGTTCTTTAGATGGGGGGGTGGGGAGCTTAAAATGCTCATACATAAGAAGAAACTGAGAGAGTTCATAAAGGGAGTTCTATAGGGTTGAAAGGAAAAGACAGGAGTGAGTGGCTTGAAGTAGTGTAAAAACATGGATTTTTTTTCAGTAAAGGTAAGTAAAAGACTTAATGCAAAACCCAGAAGTACTATATTCTCAATATATAACTCTACTCTTTAATTCCTTTAAAGCCAGAATATAATGAGTGAGAAAAAGGTATAATGAGTGAGAAAAAGTTATATTTCATGATAATGGACACACAAAATATAAAGAGGTATTGTCAGACAAAAACAAAATACAGAGGAGAAACAGAGATACAGGAGTAGAGAATATATATGCCATTGAAGCTAAGTAGGTATCTTTTCAAATTAATAGCTTACAGGTATAGGTTGGATTATTCAAATCCCAGAGTAACAACAAATAATGCATTTTAACAATATACAGAAAGAAAGATTAGAAAGGGATCAGTAACATCATAAATGATGAACTATACAGGAGGTTGAAATAAAGGAAAAGAGAACCAAAAAAAAAAAAAGGATATGACATATAAAATCCAAAGTACAAAATGGCTGAAGTACTGGCTTGAATATTCTGTCATAGCACTGACCATTAATGGATTAAACTCCCCAATCAAGACACTTATTTGTAGAATGGATTAAATAGCATGACCCAATAATACGTGTTTATAAGAGATCACCTTAGACCCAAAGACACAAATAGATTTAAAGTCAAAGGATGGAAATATATCTTCCACATAAATAAAAACCAAATGAGCTGGGGTAGCTATACCAATATCAGAAAAAAAAAATTGACTTTAATTCAAAAGTTATGACAAGAGACAAAAAAGAGCACTGTATATTAATAAAAGGGATAATCCATTGGAAACAAATAATCATAAGTATTTATGCACCTTACCATAACCATAGTGCTGCAAAATACATGAAAGAAACACTGGCAAAACTGAAGGGAGAAATAGACATCTCTACAATAATAGCTGGCAATGTTAATGCACCACTCTCACCAAGAGATAGAACATCTAGGCCGAATATGAGTAAGGAAACAGAGAACATGAATAATATGAAAACTGAACTAGACCTAATGAGCATATATAGAACATTGCATCACAAAACAGCAGGATATACATCCTTCTCAAGTGCTCATGGATCAATCTCCAGGATATACTATATATACATAAGTTCACAAAAACATGTCTCAAGAAATTTAAAATGATTGAAATTATATAAAGCAATTTCTCTACCATAATGGAATAAAACTGGAATTCACTAACAGTCAGAAAAATGGAAAATTGATAAATAAATGGAAGTTACATAACACATTCTTAAACAATTGGTGAGTCAAAGAAAAAATTACTTATTGGATGTGTCGTGGTCAGGTTCATGTGTCAACCTGGTCAAGTGGTGGTACCTGTTTGTCTGTCTGGGCAAGTACTGGCCAGTCTGTTGCAAAATTAATTAATTTCATAGAATTAAATAATGATCACATCAGCTGCATCCCCAGATGATTCCATTGGCAATCAACGAAGGGGAGTGTCTTCTGCAAGGAGTGATGCTTAATCTAATCACTGGAAGCCTTTTAAGGAGGATTCAGAAGAGACAGGCTCTCTTCCTGTTTCAGCCGGTGAGCCTTTCTTGTGCAGTAGAATTGTTGGCTTCGCAGTCTGCCCTGCGGTTTTTGGACTCTGTGTTCCCATGGTTATATGAGACACTTTTATAAATTTTATATCTGTGAGTGTTTCCTGATGTTTTGCTTCTCTAGAGATCCCTAACTAATACAAGTTGGTACCAGTAGTGGTTCTTAAGAAATTGAATCTTAAAAATGGGTTTTTATGAATAGTTTTCTACTCTGACTTGACTTAAAGGCACTAAGGACTCTGATTCCATAATCAGAATGACACTCCCAATCCATGGAGTGAGTTGACAAAAGAGATAGTCAAAATGTGACCATTCGATTTTCCTAATACTTTGCTTGTACGAAGCCAGGCTCTGGGGGATAATGTTTTTGACACCTTATGGAGTTTTGTGGAAATAAGAGGTATAAAGATGTTGGTTGGTTGTTGTTGGATACACTGGATACATTAAGGAGTGAAAGGGGTGGGCTTAAGGTTTCAAACAAGAAACTTAAGCACCTTCTTACACATGTAGACGTTTCTATGAGTATCCTGAAGGAAAATCTTATTTCCTGTAGCCGTAGACTTGAGACCTCTGAAAATCAGACTCAGAATCTTATTGTTAGAGTAGCAACTTTACAACATAAACTGAAATCTCAAAGTTGCATAGTGTCTGCCATTAAAGTGAGGGCATTGATTGGAAAGGAGTGGGTCCCTGAAAAATAGGATGGTGACATATGGATTGATAATGATGTCAGGGGTGAGGTTGAAACCCTAGGTCATGCTCCATCTTCTCAAAATACCCTGTCATAGTCTGCCCTGAGGATGTAGCCACCCCACCTCCAGCCTACCTTGAGGAGTTGGCCACCCAACCTCCTCCTGAAGGGATTAGCCCGAGAGTGATTAATCCTGTTTCACCAGATGAAACTGCAAATGAAGACCCTGAAGCAAATGGCTTGGAAGATATTTCTAATTCTTTTCATGACCCACCCCCACCACACCTTATTTCTTTCAAACCTATAACTAGACTCAAGTCCCAACAGGCCCCTAAAGGTGAGATACAAAGTATCACACATAAAGAGGTACATTATACTCCAATAGAACTGTGTGTTTTCCAATTTATATAAACAGAAATCAGGGGAATATGTGTGGCAATGGATTTTAAGGGTGTGGGATAATGGTGGGATGAATATAAAACTGGATCAGGCTGAATTTATTGATATGGGCCCACTAAGCAGAGATTCTGCATTCAATGTTATAGCTCAAGGGGTTAGAAAAGGTATTAACAGTTTGTTTGGATGGTTGGTTGAAACATGGATCAAAAGGTGGCTGACATTACCTGAGGTTGAAATGCCAGAACTGCCCTGGTATAAGGTAAATGAGGGGAAACAGAGGCTTAGAGAGATTTCAATGTTAGAGTGGATTTATCATGCAAAGCCTGCTCTTACATCCCAGGAGTGTCTGGAAGATGCACTTTTTACCAGAACTAGCGCCATCATCCCTGAAGAGCTCTGTAGTTGCACTTTTCTGTAGGGCAGATATTACTGTGGGAACTGCTGTCACTGAACTGGAATCCTTAAACACAATGTGGATGACCAGATCCCGAGTTGGCAGAAGCCAGGTGGCAACAAAGACAGGGTGGATGTGGCTATTATAATAGACAGCAAACTCAAAGCAGAAGTGAAAATAATCTGACTCACAGAGATTTGTGGCATTAGCTAGCAAAGCATAGGGTACCTAGAAATACAATAGATGGGCAGTCTACTAAATTCTTGTTCAAGATATATAAACAAAAGAGTTCTAGGTCAAATGAACAGAAGTGTAACCTGAATTACAAAAACACAGAGTCACGGCCCCTTAATCAATTTCCAGACTTGAGACTACAGACCCAGAGCCCCTTTAATGAAGGGGAGGCCAGGTCTCTTTGGGGGAGAACCCTGTTACACTGCCACAAATTTATACTATTAATCTTTCTCAAAGTCTTCCCCAAGTAGACCAATGGCCTTTTACCAGGGTGACTGTGCATTGGGGAAAAGGAAATGATCTGATATTTCAGGGATTATTAGACATTGCTTCAAGAGTGACATTAATTCCAGGGGACCCAAAACATCACTCTGGTCCACCAGTCAGAGTCAGGGATTATGAGGGCCAGGTGATCAATGGAGTTTTAGCTCAGGTCTGTCTCACTGTGGGTCTAGTGGGCCCTCAGACCCATTCTGTAATTATTTCCCCAGTTCCAGAATGTATAATTGGAATAGACATACTCAGCAACTGGCAGAATCCCCACATTGGCTCTCTAACTCGTGCAGTGAGGGCTATTATGGTGAGAAAGGCCAAATGGAAGCCACTAGAAATGTCCTTACCTAGCAAAACAGTAAATTAGAAGCAATACCAGATTCCTGGAGGGATTGCAGAGATTACTGCCACTTTTAAGGACTTGAAGTATACAGGGGTGGTGATTCCCACCACATCCCCATTCAACTCTCTTATTTGGCCTGTACAGAAAACAGATGGATCTTGGAGGATAACTGGATTATCGTAAGCTCATCCAGGTGGTAACTCAAATTGCAGCTGCTGTTCCAGGTGTGGTATCATTGCTTGAGAAAACCAATACATCCCCTGGTACCTGGCATGCAGCTATTGATCTGGCAAATGCTTTTTTCTCAATAGGTGTTAGTAAGGACCCCCAGAAACAGTTTGCTTTCAGCTAGTAAGGTCAGCAATATACTTCCACTATCCTACATCAGGGGTATATCAACTCTCCAGCCCTATGTCACAATCTTTTCCTCAGGGAACTTGATCATTTCTCCCTCCCACAAGACATCACACTGGTGCATTATATTGATGATATCATGTTGATTGAACCAAGTGAGCAAGAAGTAGCAACTACTCTAGACTTATTGGTAAGGTATTTGTGTGTCAGAGGATTTGGAGATGAATCCAACAAAAATTCAGGGCCCTTCCACCTCAGTGAAATTTCTAGGTGTCCAGTGGTATGGGGCATGTTGAGATATCCCTTCTAAGATGAAGGATAAGTTGCTGCATCTGGCCCCTCCTACAACCAAAAATGAGGCACAATGCCTAGTTGGTCTCTTTAGATTTTGGTGACAACATATTCCTCATTTGGGTGTGCTACTCCAGCCCATTTATCAAGTGACCAGAAAAGGTGCTAATATTGAGTGGGGACCTGAAAAAGAGGAGGCTCTGTGACAGGTCCAGGCTGCTGTACAGATTCATTGAAATCCCAATAAAAACTCCAACAGCCTTCTTTGCAGAGAGGGAAAGGCCAATTTTTAAATTTATTTGGAGGAATGCTCTGAGTAGTGAAAACCATCTTGAAAAAGAACTAAGTTAAATATTCACACTTCCTTACTTACAATGTATTATGAAGCTACAGGGGTCAAAACAGTGTGGTACTTCTTATAGATCAATGGAATCAAACTGAGTGTTCAAAAATAGACCCTTACATCTATGGCTGATTGAGTGGGTTTTTTGTTTGTTTGTTTGTTTGTTTGTTTGTTTGCATAGGCAGGCACCAGGAAACCCAACTGATTTTTGACAAGGTTGCCAAGTATACTTAACTGGAAAGAATAGTCTCTTCAGCAAATGTTACTGGTAAAACTGGATAGTCAAATGCGAACGAGTATAGGAGTACCCCTATCTTAAACCATATACAAAACTTAACTTATAATGGATCAAAGACCTAAATAAAAGAACCAACTTTAGAAAGCTCCTAGAGAAAATGTAGTGAAGCATCTTTAGTATGATTTAGGATCTTGTGTTAGGCAGTGTTTTCTTATACTTTAGACACGAAGCACAAGCAACAAAAAAGAAAATAGGGACTCAACAAAATTAAAAATATTATTGCATCAGAGGACTTTATCACAAAAGTGATAAGAGAACTCAGTGGGAGAAAATATTTGGAATTGCATATACAATAAAGGTTTAATTCAGGATATATAAAGAAATCATACAATTCAACAAGAAAATGACAAACAACCCAATTTAAAAATTAGTAAAATACTTGAATAGACATTTCTCCAAAGGGGATATATAACTGGCTAAAAAGTACATGAAACATCATTAGGTATTAGGGAAATGCACATAAAAAACACAACAAGATCCAATTTCATACCCACTAGAATGGCTACTACTAAACAAAAAAGAAAATTACAAGTGTTGGTGAGAATATGGGGAAATAGGAACACTCATTCATTGCTGGTAGTAATGAAAATGGTGCAGCTGCTGGGGAAGAGTTTTGTGGTTCCTCATAAAGCTAACTATAGAATTACAATATGACCTGGTAATCTCTCTACTAGGTATATACCCCAAAGAATTGAAAGAAGGGTCTCAAATGATTATTGGCACACCATGTTCATAGCAACATTATCACAATTGCCAAAAGATGAAAGGAACCCAAGTGTCCATCAACTGATGAATAGGTAGACAAAATGTGCTATATAACACAATGGAATATTATTAGCATTAAAATAAGTGAAGTTCTGGTTCATATGACAACTGGATGAACCTTGAAGACATTATGTTGAATGGAATAAGCCAGACTCAAAAGGACAAATATTGTATAATCTCAGTGATGTAAAATAATTAGAATAAACAAACTCACAAGAGTTAGAATCTAGAATATAGGTAACCAGGGCCTGTCTTGGGGGTAGGGAATGGGAGTTAAAATTTCATTTAAACAAAATGTCTACTTGGGTTGATTGTAAGCTTTTGGAAACGGATGGCAGTAATGGTAAGACAACATTGTGAGAGTAATTAACAGCACTGAATTATTTATGTAAATGTGGCTAAATGGAGTATTGTAGGTCATATATGTGTTACTAGAATAAAAATTTACAAATATAACATTGGACTGCACAACACAATGGGCCCTATTAATGGGCCCTAAAAAAAGTGGATACACCAATTTCCACTCTAACTAGTAGTCCAGACAATTTATCCATTTAATTTAAGTGTATACTAGAGCACATTTGAAAGTGAAAAAGTCACATCTTTAAAAATTATTCTGAGACAAGTGACATTAGCTAGGATTTTTCTGGGCAAACTAAGATGTTTTATCACCATATATATTAGAATAACTGTTTCTATGCACCCTCAGCAAGAGTTAGTATTGAGTCTTTTCAATTTCAACCATTTAAATTGGTACAGTAATGATTCCTCATTATGACTCCAGTTTGCATTCCCCTAATCACTAAGGAGACTGCCTCAGATTAATATGTATATTGGTTATTTGGATGTCGACTTTGGGAAAGGCATATTCAGGTCTCATTCATTTTGTATTGAGCTCTGTTTTCATCATTGATTATTAAATGTTATTTTTAGATTCTGGATGATGAGACATTCACCTATAATTTTTCAATTCAAAATAATTTCCATTCAAATAACTGTATACTTGATATGAAGGAAGTCCAGTAACTATTCCTGAGTGTCTCATGTAGACCTATTCAAAGTTCTAGGACTTTTGTGTCAGGTATTCATTCATTCGTCACTCACATTAGCTCATCCATCATTATGTTGCTGTTGAAAGTTGCTATTCTGTATTGACAAATTCTTATTCACTCTGCAATGACCCTTCATGACTCTGACTCCCTGTGCAGGCCACCAATGTTTCTTTCTCTATTCCCATCCATGGGCATTGTTATCCAAGACACAGGCTGTGTCAGGAGAATGGGTTTAGAAGAGTTTCCCAGAATTAACTATAAATTGAACTAAAGCATTTCCCCTCCATGGCCCTCAGTTCCTTGTTTTGAGCTTATATCACTAATTTATATTAGGCCACTTCTGCTTTTTTAAAGAGAATTTGATTAAAGAATCCTATTGCCTATCCCTCCCCCTGAGACTTGATTACACTGCCCCAGCTGATATCCATAAAGTAAGAGAAACTGGAGATGTCTTCCCAGATGCCTCTGACCTTTCCAGGTACTAGGTTCTGCATCTCTGCACTCTTACAGATGTTCTTTCCTAAATTCTGTAAGGCTGATCTGCTTGGGCTCACATCAAGGCAAGCAGGCTTCTTCTCACCTGAAGCCACCCTCAACCAATGAATCTCAGAAGTTGGTCTATCAATAGAACCTGGAGTGCTCACCCATGGATGAGGCTAATTCTGAGGCAATTTTATAGGAAGAATTAAAATATAGTTTCCGCCTAGAGTGAGCGACTTAATAATACTCATTTTAGCTACCTTCTTTTCCCTATAAGACCTCCTCCCTCCCCTACAAGATTACTGGTACAGAAATCTTTGTCTCAAGGTCAGCTTCTGGAGGAACCCAAAGTAGGACCTCTTTCTTAGTTGTACCTAACTTCTGTGACAAATACCACACAGTAGTTTGACTTACACAGTAGGAATTTATTGTCTCTATTTCAGAGACCAGAATTCTTGCTTCTGCCAGGGTCTGGTAATGGCTTGCTGCAGTCGTTGGGATTCCTTGACTTCCATCTCAGCCTTCCTCACATCAAATGGCAATATCCTCCCATTTGTCACCTGGAGTGTGCCTGACATCCTGCTTCTTCCTGTGGGCTTCTCTTTACAAGGCTCCAGTAATCCGTATTAAGGTCAACTCTGCATCGTTTGGCAACAATTTAACTAAAACTAACAACTTCAAAAGGTCCTGTTGGCAATGAGCTCACACCCACAAAGATCCAGATGAAGATTAAGAACATGTCTTTCTTCTTAATTTGTACATAATTCAATGTATCCCAATTCCTAACTTCATATCCCAGACAAACCTATCTAGGCCTCATTTACCAGCTTTGAATAAATGACTCTCAGGGAGTAACATCTTTGACAGAATAAGAAAATATTTTGTCACACTGTAACAAGTACAATGACTGTCCATGTTCTCTCCATGGACTTTAATAAATGGGTTTCTTAGTTGAACCTTCATTAGATGAAAAGTTGAACTTGTTTATTTTCATGGAAAAGGACTAGAAAAGACAAACTATCTCCCTTGGTCTTTGCTCCTTTTCTCAAATTATTCCTTTAACTTGGGTCAATCTTATCCAGGCCTGCTATTCAGCTGTGTACTGGTACTTCTGCTAAAATATTAAAATATCCAATGAGCCTGGCTGATTGGTAAATAAACATACCCTGAGTTTCTGAGTGTTTTCTTCCCTGCTTGCTGCTTGAGCTACCTCAAAACATTCTCTAGGACTTTGAAATGCCTCATGATCCAGGAACTAAGGGCCTAGCTCAAAAGGCTTCTCTAGGATCCTGCTCCATTTTTACATCCTGGGTATCCTCTAACTGGACAGGGCCAATGCATACAGGTAAACAGGAGGCTAAACTTTTTGACTGTCAATATGGTTCTTATTTCAGCCCCCATTTGCTTAGCTAACATTTTTTACTCTTCATATTTTTCTTAGTTGTACTTCGAAAGTCTCTTTGATCAACTTCTCTAAAACAGCAAAGTAACTATGCTTGATTATCTCTACAGTATGCAAAATCCACTAGTCAAAGTTTTGATAACTGCCAAGTTTAACAAAATTAAACATTTTTTTCCTTTAATGCAGGTTTATTCTAAAATTTCATATGTTATTGATTTTTGTGAGTATTCAAGCAGGATTTCAGTAGGCAGTGTATCTCCAACCTCTTTAACTAGTGGTAGAATGAGTATTAGTTTTTTATATACTTAACATTAGTAGGGTTCTAGTAACCTAATGTAAAGAGCATAGGGTATAGTGCATCAGACATATCCCCATCTCCAGATAGAAAAGTATTTGAGCATTATATTTTCTAATAATACCAGAGAAAATGAGAAAAATAAAAAACAATAAATCAAATAACAGTAACATATCATATAATCAAATGTTTTATAGTGCAAAAATATTTTATTCTGATTATGTCAATATAAAATAGTTATAAGGCGTGTGTAGCTATTCTCATTTGAATACTAAAACTGAAAAATGATTGCCTTTACTCTTGCCATCCTTCCTGCAATAGAACCCATCATTATCCTTTGACTGTCGCCCATTATTTGATTTCAATTTAATTCTAATTTTATGTTTTATAGCCTTTCACTGTTCTCTGTTTATTTGGTGCAACCAACAATTATTTAGAATAATAAAACGGTAGGTTTGAAACATAGCTTGTGGAATTACATTTAGTTAATGAATGCTACAGTGTTTTTTATATGTTAAGATCTGAATTGGGGAAGAATTTAGAATATTTCAGAAATAATGTTAAAATTCGTGAAGCAGGCTAAGTTTATGATTACTTGCCAACATCTGGCTGAATTAATGTTGAACACAAGTTTATTAAAGGGGAAGCAGCAAAAATTATAATTTTGTGGACATTTTTCCTTTTGAGCGGGACTTAGCAAGTAGTACAGCTTTTATACCTATAACCTATATCACATGCATGTAAACTTGTCATAATATTAAAGCCTGGAGCTGGAGTGGGTAAGACAATAAAATAGAATTGCAGCTGTTCCTTTCACTGATAACAAAAAATAAAAAGATTTAATATATAAATGCTCCATATGTACTGACTTTAAACAAATAAGAGAAAACAAATGAGCTGTCAAAGGAGGGAAATGTAGCTATTAAGGAAAGAAATAAAGGAGTCAAGGTCAGGACTACTTGGCATCCTCAAAAACAATGTTTTGGGAAGTAGATGAATGGGACAAATCCTGCTTCATCCTAAGCAGGTGGATGGGAGAAGTCCTGGAAAAGGGTTTGTTGTGTATAGGCCATTATGGGAAATGTGTGGCAAACCAATGAGGATAAACGGTGCTGCACACTACACCATGGCAAACAGGAAAGATATTGGAATCAATAGCTTCATTTTTCAAGCATGTTTAAGAATTAGGAAAGTGAACAAAAGCCCATGAGACTGAAATAGAGATCTGACTAAATGATTAGATGGTAGATAGATGATTGATAGAGGTATAGAAAGATAGATAGATAGATAGATAGATAGATAGATAGATAGATAGATAGATAGATAGATAGATAGATAGATAGATAGATGATAGATAGATTATATATATATATAACATATCAAGAATTAAACAGTTCTGGAGAATGCAATGTGTATGTCCTCCTAGAACATTCAAAAGCACACTCAGCTCAAGACAAGCTCTTATTAACTGCAACCTACATACTTTTAGTACATATGACTTAAGTTAAAGGAAATTATCCACAAAGCAATACAGAGCCCTAATTCTCTCCTTTTAAGAAAGATCATTTTTTCTATTTGGAGTTTCCATTTTCAATATTCTTCAATTATGGTCATATTTCAAAAGCTATCTTACTCTCCATCCATCCATCCTTGCATGTATCCATATGTGTGCTGGTTTGAAAGGATGTATGTCCCTAGAAAAGCCATCTTTTAATCAAAATCCCATTTCATAAAGGCAGAATATCCCTATTCAATATTGTATGTAGTTAGATCATCTCCCTGGCGATGTAGCCCAATCAAGAGTGGTTGTTAAACTGGATTAGGGGAGATGTGTCTCCACTCATATGGGTGGGTCTTGATTGGTTTACTGGAGTCCTATAAAAGAGGAAACATTTTGGGGAGTGAGAGATTTGGAGAGAGCAGAGAATGCTGCAGCACCACAAAGCAGAGAGTCCATGAGCCAGCAACATTTGGAGATGAAGAAGGAAAATCCTTCCTGGGGAACATCATGAAACCGGAAGCCAGGAGAGAAAGCTAGTAGATGATACTGTGTTCACCATGGGCCCTTCCAGCTGAGAGAGAAGCCCTGACTATGTTCACCATGTACCTTCTCACTTGAGAGAGAAACACTGAATTTCATTGGCCTTCTTGAACCAAAGTATTTTTTCCTGGATGCCTTAGATTGGATATTTCTATAGACTTGCTTTAACTGGGACCTTTCCTTGGCCTTAGAACTGTAAACTAACAACTTATTAAATTCCCCTTTTTAAAAGCCAATCCATTTCTGGTATATTCATTCTGGCAGCTAGCAAACTAGAACAGCATGTATATTGCCATCTTTCTCTAGGTATACATGCAGAGAGAAATGTCTGTAATGGTATTCACCAAAAGATAACAATAGATTAACTCCCCACCCCCACCCCAGAGTATATTTGGGTGATATATTACTTTCTTCTTTGATTTTTTGGTAATATTATAGTGTAATAACTACCATAAAAATAAAATAATGCAGAGTTATATCCCTCCTTCACTGAGTGCCTTTGAGAAATACAGCTGTATGCAAAATTTCAAAAATGGTTGCATTTACAAACATTTAAAAAGAGACTAAAATCTTAATTTCTAGTGGTAAACTTAGTACAAGCAAAAAAGTAGTAACAGAATTTGAAAATTTGTTCATTTGGATGAACAGGATAATGCACTTTGCTCAGCCACTTCTATTATCTGTAATCATTTGGTTTGTTATTGTGGTTGCTTAATTTCTCACTTTTTTTTTTAATCTGAACTTTCTTCTTCTTTTCTTAATCAAGCTCCATTTCTGATATGAATGCAAAACCTAATGATTTGTGTTGAAATAGATATCCCAGCTAGTTTATGACACTTGTGCGTGAGAGAGAGGGGAGGGTCAGAGAAGACAAAATAAATAAAGACATTCTCTCAAGGGATTTTGAAAACAATGGAGATTTACATTTATAAATCACTATCTTTCAATACAATTATAGGTCACAAGAAGCAAACCTTCAAAGATGCATGAATTAACACTTCGTTTTACTAAGTTTTTAAAAAAATATCTGTCATTCTCCACCCCACCCAACACTACCAACAACTGTCAAAGATGTTAATGTCATTAGATTTTGTAAGATCTGATTATTCTCCATCATCTCACTGTAATGAACTCTATGAGGGTTGATTTTTAACAACATTCCTCAATTGCTTTCTGTCTTTGAAACTGACACTGAACCTCTAAAGCAAAGTAAAGTTCTATGCCAGCAGATAATTCAATTTGGATGCACATGGCCTTGCAAAAATGTCTGTGGTCCTTTTTAAAACTGAATATCCAGAATCTTTCATTTTTTCAATAATGTTTACAAAGAGAAAATTCAGCTGATCATGCAAGATCAACTTATAGTATCAGAGTCAAAACACTAAATTCTAAACCAAAGGTACAATTAGAATACTGTGCTATCATTAATATTATATGTTAATAATAGCATATGTTAAAGTTTGAAAATCAATTTTCTTAAAATTCCAAATTAGGCTGTCAAAGGACATTTGTAAATGAAGTAAAGTTGTAATAATATGGAACAAGTTTAAGTTGTATTGTACTATTGAATTATATTCAAAATATAGAGTGTAACTGAAGATTTTGTGCCTATTTATATATCACTTGACATTATTGGGCTGATTATAAACCTTTATATAGTACTTCAAGTGTATTTATCAAGATATTAACCCATGCTTCTTTGGTATATCCAAGCACTATATATATAACAGAAAAAAATAATTTCATGTCCTGGGGTCTTAAATGCTGTTTGTAGCCAGTAATTTTCTTTAAATCTGTAGTGAAGAAAAATACAATTAATTGTTAGTTGTCACTTGATGAACACAAGTGTGTTTCCAAAAAAGAAATACAAAGTGCAAAAAATAGTTTTATAAATGTATTTTGTTAATTTACTTTACATGCCACAATGAACGATGCCATAAGACTGCTGAAAAATTGTCAATGCCTCTACAGAGTCTGTTTATATCAACAAATAGAACTGAGTGCTAGAAGGGAAAAAGACTCATCTTAATCATGTTATACTTGTTAGAGTTTAGGTTAAGTAATTTTTTTTGTAAAAGTTAAAGTTATTGTAGATTTTATAAAAGTTTACTCATATTTTTCACAGTGCTGCCTCTGAAATTTAAAATTTTCTAAATCTTGAAAAATTAACAGTAAGTATATTCATTTCATGACCATACTCTCTTTCAAAGCTTCAAACTACACAGAGATCAATGACAGGAAAAAAAAAAACAAAACAAAAAAAAACGAGCAGAACTAACAAAATTAGAACTTTGAGCTAATTATATTAATTTTGTTTTCGAGCAATAATCCTGATTTCAAGCAAAAATACTGATTGATGAATAAAATAAACAGGCAATGTAAAAAAATGAATTTTTTACAAATATAAAAGTGTACCATTTAAGGATTTGTTTTTACAGCAGTGTGAATCTATAACCTTTCTTAGTGGTACATTTCCAAATGCTGTTACAAAATAAAAATTGGGACTAGAAGACACATAAATCATGCTCTGTTAGAAAAAAAGTTTTCTTATCTACCTTAGAAAATGGTGTTAGGAAATTTCAGTTTGCACTCATTGATAATTGCTTTGATCAGTAGTCTACAGTTCATGCAATTATGAAATATGTGTATACTATTAACCATTGTGCTTTTTATCAGTATATATTTTGTGTATATTTGCATTATTTTGTAATATTCATAAATTAAGAACTCTTTTCTGAAAACAGTAGTTGACATACAAGTAAAGAAATAAGTTGATTTGGTTGCTGTTTTAGTAAAGCACAAACACTTGGAGGTATTTTGCCATTATTTTTATCCCATGCTGTGAATGGGGATGTAGGACAAAGAAAAATTACATTAAAGTAATGTGGAGTTTACAGCAATAGTTACAATTTCAAGACTTTTCTGAATGGTTTTCCAAGTGTTTCCTTGAAATTGGTACTTTTAAATATTCTTAATTCATATAAAATACTTGACATTATAATAAATGTTTGCTCCATAACCTTAATGAAGGTTATACAACTTGGCTTTTCAAACTATCTTCCAGGATAAAATTAACTGGTGATATGTAGGGAGTTACTGCTTTGATTCTTATAATAAATGCAATATTTATTTCTTATAATAAATGCAATATTTATTTCTGGTATATAAAGTTTAGTCAGTAATGATTTAAATTATTTTATATTACAACTAAATTGCGTGGAAAGGGGCAGACTTCTGAAGAAGATGGCAAAGTAGGGAGTTCCAGGATTCTTGTTCTTCTAAGACAGCTAGTAAACAAGCAGAAAATTGTCTGAAACAACTGTTCTGGGGCTCCAGAGGCTATTAGAATACTATACAGCATACAGGCTGGAGGAAGAAGCTGATAAACAGCAATTAAGAACTGTGAGTAGGTCTTTCTGCCAGGGAAATGCTGGTGCCTATCTCCCATTCTTCCAGCTGAATGATGGGGGATCCAGTCCCTGGCTAGCTGCTGCTGTCAGAAACATACATTAATATTCTCTTCCCCAAGAACAGAGTAGGGCAAGGCCAGTAACTAATCACCAATTTTGCTAAGCAAATTTGAATTTCTGTGCTCTGTGGTACTGTTTCAATCCACCTTGGACAAGATTAGTGGCAGAAATTGTTTCAATCTAGTACCCCAATAGATGAAGACAAAGTACCACCTTAGGGATGCAGAGAACTGTTTTCTAGGTTGGTTCTGTCTGTTGGACAGACCAGGGAAGTGCAGCTTTTGGGAGCCATCAAACATATTTTTGGAGTATTTCCTGACCATCTCCCCAGGGCACTTTGTAGCTAGTCTGTTTCCCCTTCATAGATTTCTGGGCATGTTTTTTGGGAAATACAAATTTGGTAATTTTTTCTATTGAGGTAGAATTTGTCCTCCAGGCAAAAGCAGCTAGAGACAATGAGTGAAGTTGTAAAAAAAACACTGTAGACACTTAACAAAAACAATCAAAAATGATCAAGATTCTGGGATAAGGAAGACAAGAAAGGAAGATCTATTTTGGGGGGTGAAACAACTGCACAGATAGGGCAATCTTAAAATTGTACCACATACCTTAGGCAAGAATCAGATGAAGAAGAGCTGAAAAAATCTGATCAAACAAGGGCTATTCTACAGGTCTCAAATAAACTGAACAAAGTTTGTTGGAGATAAAGGAGAGCATTAACACAGAGTCAATTAACAACAAAACCCTAGACAGGAAGGAGAAATTGGCCTTCAGGGGAAACACATTGAGATGATCAGATGCCTAGATATCAGCAAAAAATTACAGGCCAAGACTAAGACGCAGGAGGATATGGATCAATCAAAGGAACAAACTAAAACTTCAGAGGGGGCATAGAATTTGGAAAAAAAATAATTAAAGATGTTCAAAAAGATCTCTTACATAAATTCAAGAAGATAAAAGAAAGTATGGCAAAAAAAGATAAAGAACATTAAAAAGACATTGATCATAAAAAAAGACTTTGAAATTATAAAAAGAAACATAAGAATTGTAGAAATGAAATGCACAGTAAAAGATTAAAAATCCACTAGAGGCAAACAACAGAAGATTTGAACAAGTAGAAGAAAGCATCAGTGAACTTGAACACAGGACAATTAAAATTTTACAGATAGAGAAAAGAGTGGAAAAGTTGAGCAGGGTCTTAAGGAGTTGAATGAAATCTTGAAGCACACAAACATATGTATCATGGGTGTCCCAGAAAATGAAGAGAAAGGAAGAGGGGCAGAAGAATATTTGGGGAAATAATGGCCAAAATTTCCTAATTTTTATGAAAGACATGAATATATATGTCTAAGAGGTGCTATGTCCTCCAAACACAATAAATCCTAATAGGCATATCCGAAGACACAGTTAATCAAATGTTAGTGCAAAATTTAAAAAAGGGAACCCTAAAAACAGCTAGAAAAGAAATGATTTATCACATAAAAAGGAATGACAATAAGACAAAGTTCTATTCAGAAACCATGGAGTCAAGAAAGAAATGCTATGATATATTTGAAGTACTGGAAAAGAGAAAATTTCAGCTGAGAATTCTTTATCTGGCAAAACTGTGCTTCAAAAATGAGGGTAACTGTAAATTATTCACAGATAAACAAAAACTGAGAGAATTCATCAACAAGAGATCTGTTCTACAAGAAATACTAAAGGAATTCTGCAGGTGGAAAGGAAAAGACAGGGGAGTTTTGAAGTAGAGTGTGGAGATAAATATTATCAGTAAGGGTAGTTAAAAGGATAAAGATGAAGCAAAGAATATGACATATATATATATATATTCCAATATATATATTCCAATGACAAAATGGTTGAATTACTGCCATTACAGTAATTGTATTAAATATTAATGTATTAAACTCCTCAATCAAAAGACACAGATTGGCAGAATGGATTTAAAAATTGATCCAAATATATGCTGTTTACAAGTGACTCGCCTTAGATCCAAAGACAAATATAGGTTGAAAGTGAAAGGTTGGAAAAGGACATTCCACATAAACAACCAAAAAAAGATTTGGGTAACTGTACTAACATAGGAAAACATGGATTTTAAATGCAAAGCTATTATAGGAGACATACATTCATATATATTCATAAAAGTGGCAATCAAGCAAGAAGAAATAAAAATCATAAATATTGATAGACCTATATATGGTGCCCCAAAATACATGAGGCATAAACTGGCAATACTGAAGGGAGAAATAGATGACCATACAATAATAATTGGAGATTTCATTGCATCTCTCTCATCAAAGCATTCCAACATCTAGACAGAGGATCATGAAGAAACAAAGAACTTTAATAATATAAACAAATGAGACCTAACAGATATATTCAGAACATTGCACCACAAAACAGCTCAACTGCCAATGGATCATTCTCCAGGAGAGATATATGTTGGATGACAAAAAAAAAATCTCAATAAATTAAAAAGATTGAAAATATACAAAGCACTTTCTCTGACTATAATGGAATGAAGTTAGAAATCAATAATAGGCAGAAAACTGGACAATTCCCAAGTTAGGTTAACCAACACACCCTTAAATAATCAATGGGTCAAATGAAGTTGCAATGGAAACAGTAAATATTTAGAGTCAAATGAAAACTAGTGCACAATATATCAAAACTAATGGGCTATTGTGATAAGAGATAGGAATATTATGTGGATAGAGATATTTATAGCCCTAAACATCTACAGTAAAAAAGAAGAAAGAGCAAAAATCAAACACCTAATAGTACACCCAGAGGAGTTAGAAAATGAATAATAAGCTAAACCCAAAGCAAGCAAACAAAGAAATAACAAAGACTGGAGCAGATATAGATGAAATTGAGAATAATAATAAAAAAAGAATAGAGAGAATAACAAAACCAAAAGTTGGTTCTTGAGAAGATTGATGAAACTGATGAACCCTTGGCTAGACTATGAAAAAAAAAAAAGAGAGATGCAAATAAATAAATAAAATCAGAAATGAGAGGTAGGGCACAACTACTGACCCAACAGAAATAAAAAGCAACATAAAAGGATACTATGAATAACTATATGCCAGCAGATTAGACAAACTAGGAAAATGGACAAATTTCTACAAACACACAAGCAACCTACATTAATTCTGGAAAAAAGAAAAGACCTCAACAGGCCAAATACAAATACAGAGATTGAATCAGTTATCAAAAAAATCCCAGCAAATAAAAGCCCAGACCATATGACCTCACAGGCAAAACTTACCAATAATTCCAAGAAGAATTAACACCATGCCTGCTCTATGTTTCAAAAAATTTAAGATGAGAGAATAACATAACTCATTATATGAAGCCAACATCACTCAAAGCCTGATAAAATATTACAAAGAAAAGATAATTGCAGATCAATTTCTCAAATGAATATCCATTCAAAAATCCTCAACAAATATACTTGCAAATTGAATGCAACAGCACATTAAAAGAATCATACACCATGATCAAGTGGGTTTTATTCCAGATGTGCTAGGGGATTTAACAAAAAGAAAACCAACTAATAAATCCATCATATTGACAAATAGAACGGATATCCACATGATTACCTTGGTTGACCCAGAAAAGGCATTTGACAAAATGCTGCGTCCTTTCTTGATAAAAACACTTAGAAAAGTATCAATAGAAACATCCTCAATATAATAAAGGGCATATGGGACAAAACTGAGAGGTAACATTGTATTCAATGGTGAAAGAATGAAAGCTTTCCCTCTAAGATCAGGAACAAGACAAAGATGTCCACTGTCACTGCTGTTATTAACATTGTGCTAGAAATTCTAGCCAGAGCAGTTAGGCAAGAAAAAATAAATAAAAGGAAGAAGTAAAACTTTCATGTTTCCAGATAACATGATCACATATATAGAAAGCCCCACAAAATCTAAAACAAGCTACTAGAGCTAATCAACAAGTTCAGCAAAGTCATTGGATACAAGATCAACCCTCAAATATCAGTAATGTTTCTTTAATAATGAGCAATCTGAGGAAGAAATCAAGGAAAATTGCCTTTACAGTAGTAGCGAAAAAAGATCAATTATCTAGGAATAAATTTAACCAAGGATGTAAAGGATTTGTATCCAGAAAACTACAAAACATTGCTAAAAGAAATCAAAGGAGACCTAAATAAAGGGAAGCAATTCTGTATTCATGAATTGGAAGTCTAAAGGTAGTTGAGATGTGAATTCTATCCAAACCGATGTGCAGATTCAACTCAATATCAATCAAAATTACAACATTTTTCTTTTTTTTTTTTGCAGAAATGGAAAAGCCAATTATTTGGAAGGGTAAAGCAGCCCAAAAAGCCAAAAACATCTTGAGAATGAAAAGTTAAATTGAGGCACTAACACTTCCTGATTTTAAAGCTTATTATAAAGCTGTAACAGTCAAAAACAGACTGGTACTGATATAAAGATTGCTATATTAATTAATGAAATTAAATTAAGAGTTCAGAAATAGACTTTCATATTTATGGCAAGTTGATATCTGACAAGGCTGCTGTGGTAGTCAGATTCAGTTGTCAACTTGGCTAGGTGAAGACACCTAGTTCTGCTGCTGTGGACATGAGCCAATATTACGTGAACCTCATCTATTGCTGATTACATCTGCAGTCAGCTAGGAGGTGTGCCTGCTGCAATGAATGATGTTTAACTTAATTGGCTGGTACTTAAATGAGAAACTCAAGGTAGCACAGCCCAAGCAGCTCAGATACCTCATCTCTGCACTTGCAGCTCAGCCCAGGCCTTTGGAGATGCAGAAAGAAATCACCCAGAGGAAAGTTGTTGGAACCCAGAGGCCTGGAGAGAAGGCCAGCAGAGATCACGCTGTGCCTTCCCACATAAGAAAGAACCTCAGTTGAAAGTTAGCTGCCTTTCCTCTGAAGAACTAATGAAATAAATCCCCTTTTATTAAAAGCCAATCCGTTTCTGGTGTGTTGCATTCCAGCAGCTAACAAACTGGAACAGCTGCCAAGTCCATTCAATTGGGAAAGAAGACTCTTTTCAACAAATGGTGCTGGGAGAACAGAATTGCCCTATCCAAACAAACAAACAAAAATGAAAGAGGACACCTAACTCACATCATATGTAAAAATTAACTCAAACTGGATCAAAGACCTACATATAAGAACCAGTACCACAAAACTCCTAGAGGAAAATGTACGGAAACATTTTCAAGATCTCGTAGGCAATAGTTTCTTAGACTTTACACCCAAAGCACAAGCAACAAAACAAACTAAAAAAAATAAATAACCTCTTCAAAATTAAACATTTTTGTGCATCAAAGGAATTTGTCAAGAAAGTGAAAAGCCAATCTACTCAATGGAGGAACGTATTTGGAAAACTCAGATCTGATAAACATCCAGAATATATAAAGAAATCCCATAACTCAACAATAAAAAGACCAAAAAGTATGTTGTATGTGGGGAAAAATGGGCAAAAACTTGAATAGAAATTTATCCAAAGGACAAATGAAAATGGCTAGTGTTCTAGTTTGCTAGATGCCAGAATGCAACACACCAGAAATGGACTGGCTTTTAATAAAAGGGGATTTATTTCATTAGTTCTTCAGAGGAAAGGCAGCTAATTTTCAACTGAGGTTCTTTCTTACATGGGAAAGCACAGGGTGATCTCTACTGGTCTTCTCACCAGGCCTCTGGGTTCCAATAACTTCCCCCAGTGTGATTCCTTTCTGCATCTCCAAAGGCCTGGGCTAAGCTGCAAGTGCCGAAATGAGGTATGCTAAGCTGCTTGGGCTGTGCTATTTTGAGCTCTCTAATTTACGCACCAGCCAATTAAGTCAAACATCATTCATTGCAGTAGGCACACCACCTAGCCAACTGCAGATGTAATCAGCAGCAGACCATATTCACACACCATTGGCTCATGTCCACAGCAATAGACCTAGATACCTTCAACTGGCCAAGTTGACAACTGAATCTAACTACCACAGCTAGCAAATACATGAATAGATAGCCAGCTTCACTAGCTACTATGGAAATGTGAATCAAAACCACAATGAAATATCATTTCACACCTGCTAGAATGACCACTATTAACCAAACAGAAGACTACAAATGTTGGAGATGATGTGCAGACACAGGAACACTCATTCATTGCTAGCTGTAATGAAAAATGGTCCAGTCACTGTGGAATACAGTCTGGTGGTTCCTCAGAAGCTAAGTATAGACTTGCCATATGTTCTAGCAATTCTTGCTAATAGGTAAATACTCAGAAGAACTGAAAGCAGGGGCTTAAACAGATATTTGTACACAAATATGCATTATTCACAATTGCCAAAAGATGGAAGCAACTCAAGTTTACAGTACCTGAGGAATGGATAAACAAAATGTGGTATAGCCATATGATGGACTATTTTTCACATATGAAAAGGAATGAATTCCTATTGCATGTGAAAATATGGATAAGTCTTGAGGACATTATGTTGAGTGAAATATTTGAGGCACAAAAAAGGTAAATATGTATGATCTCACTGTTATAAAGTAATTATAATAAGCAAGCTCATAGAGTTAGAATCTAGGATGTAGGTTACCAGGCAATAGATGGAGCTTAGAGAATGGAGAGTCAATATTTAACTTGATTGTCAGTAATGACGTTTTCTAAATGGATGGTGGTGATAGTAGCACATTATTGTCAGTGTAATCCACAGCACTGGACTATATAGATAAATGTGGTTAAAAGAGGAAACTTGAAGATGTATATATTACTATAATAAAAATTAAAAGGTAAAACATAGGACTGTATAGTACAGTGAACCCTATTATAGATGATAGACTATAGTTAATAGTACAAGCAGAAGAATATTCTTTCACAGATGATAAATATATGATAAGGTAGTAATAATAGAGTGATATATAGGGAAAAACACCTAATGCAAATAATGAAAGATAGAATTATTTTAACCTTCCCTCAATTATAACACAGCTAACTACTGCTAAATAAGGTAATACGATTATTTTAAAAAGTGTTATGATCAATAGGAACAAATGTTCAACATTAATGCAAGGTGGTGCTGGGATGGTGTATGGGAATCCTGTATTTTATGCATGATTGTCACAACTTCTCTAATTAAAACATTACATTTATATGGTATCTACTTGGAAAAAATTGTTTGTTTTCTAAAATAAAACTTGTCATTTCAAAGGTGTTTTTCTTGCTTAGGATATGCCTCCAGACACCTGCATATAAACATTCAAACTCTTAACTACTTTAATGGAAACATTTGAGAAGCACTGTAATATAATAATCCCAGCATCCCAGTGGCCTTTGGATATAGAGTAAAATTACCATCTAGGATCAAACCGTTAGAAAACCTTGCCTAATGTAAGAATAGTAAAAGTAGCCATTGGCAGAATTTTCGAGAAAGATGACAGCATTTCCTGAACTCTTACATTTTCATGAACATGGACATGATACAAAATTGGAATAAAGCTACTACATTGGGGTATAAAGGGCATGGGATGTTTTGAGTGTTCCTTCTTTTAAAATTTAATTTCATTTTATTATTTTTGGAGTAATGAAAATGCTCTAAAATTGATTGTGGTGATTAATGCACAATTATATGATGATAACGTGAGCCATATAATCCATCGTATATGAATATATCTCAATAAAATTGCATTAAAAAATACATGTTTGAGGAAAACCTGTTAGAGACCCCATGATAAGACAGTGTTTAAACAAAGTAAAAGGTTAGACTTTTTATTTCTCATGTTGTGAAACAGAATGTAAGTAGAAGAGATAAATGAAAAAAACACAGTGATACCCAATACCTCAGAGAAGTGAAGGAGATTAAATGAGAAAGTCCCAACTGAATGTAGACACAGTCATACCTAAGTGAGGCTGTCCAGTTGCAGGAAAACCCTGCCAAGAGGTAGTACAGGCTTCACTGGGCCACGAAAGCTGCAGGAATCAACCATGCCAGGCCACTCTAATTGCGCAAAGGGAAAGCCATTTATTGTGACTGCCTGCAGATCTGTGCTCTTCTATACTCTATTTTGGCACACAATGGGAAATCGGTTTCATCTCAATTGCTAAGCACAATGTTGAAAAGTAGCAAGGCTGCATTTCTTCTTAGGGTACAACACATTAAGCAATGTCTGCTATTGCCACAAGGATGGGGAATGGCATCAAGCTACCCATATATTTGATGACTTTGACCTAGATTACTAGATTTCTGAACCTATTTTTGAAATTTTATTTAATTGTCCATTTTTTAAATGTATCGCATAGCCAGGCTTTTTAAGATGCTTTGTTGTTCCACTTGGGGCCTTCTAGGATTTTCTCTTTCCATTTAATGATCTCTAGTGTTTACTATATTGTATTTAGTTGTGGACTTATTTATTAATTTATTGGCATGTGGTGGAACATTTATATCTTAGCATTTCTATCTTATTTTTTGAAACTCATCAGCAATTTTCAATTTGAATATTGCTCCTCCATTCTCCTTATTGTCTATTTATGAAAACCTTATTGAATATTGGTTTCTCATCCTATCATCCATTTCTTTAGCTTCTCTTTCACATTAATTTTTCTTTCTTCTGTGCCGACAGATCCCTTCTGTTCCACTTTCCAGTACTCAAATCTTTTACTCAACCATGGCCTTAGAACTATCTAAAAGATATGTAGAAACATTTATTTCAGTGACAATATATACTTTATTGCTGCCCCTTTAACAATTAAATATAATGTGTAGCATATATCTTGCTCCTGGAGATAAGGGTCTGCATTTTAATTCATTCCCATCTGAATATATATGATATGCTGAAATTACTCCATGCTCCTGGTAGAGCAGTTGTACACACAAACACACTCATGCACAGGCTCAGTGTGATTAATCTGAATATGCAAACGGTTTGTAGATGGTTAAATTCCATACTCACTTAACAATTCCATAATTCAGGTAGTTACATCTATATTATTAGAAAATTATCACTACTAGCATCAGGTCAGCCTCTTCTCTACCTTGCTAGTTAGGCTGCATGAAAGAGTACCAAATTCTTAAGAAAATCAGTTATTTTTACCACTCATCTCTGAACAATGCCTGCTGCCATTTTCTTTCTCTTTTTTCATTCCTTCTTATGATCTTTGTGACACTTCATAGAAAAGAATAGAATTTGCTTAACATAAAAATGTAATGTAAAGCATGTGTGTAATAACTCATGTACATATAATAATATAAATATACATTTATATAGGAAAATATATAAACACATATAAAGCCAGCAGGTTTATCTCATATCATATGTTGAATTTTTTTTGTTTTCTTTAACTTTTAATAAAATTATTTGGCAACTTAAAAATTAAAAGGAAATTAAAAATATATATATATCTATAATTTTCCTTGACAAGTCAGAAGATTTTGTGATCTTGACCCCATTTTCCTATGAGGCAAAAATGTGAATGTATTGAATTACTACCAAATATAGATGAGACTCTTGATTTTTTTTCTTATCATGACATTTACTTCATTTACATGATTTATCTGGCCCCTGTAGCATTTGAGTCGGCAATTCTTTACAGGACACCTTTGTGGCTGGGTTCCTGATTCTCTCTTTCAACCCTTCTAAGCTTCCTACCAGGTTGTCTTATGTACTCCCATGATTTGCCATTACAACACAAATTAAGACTACTCTGTTCTCTCGCATGATATATTGGTTTAGTCTACGCTAAATTATCAAACACCCAAAGTTCAGTGGCTTGTCACAACAAAGCTTTATTTTTTGCTCATTCAAAACTGGCTGTGGATTCAGACAACTCGGTTACGCATATTTGCTCCATGATGCAAATTCCTGATCCAGGAGGCTTCAGTCTTGTCATATCTTATTAATACTAGCCCTTCTTTCTCACTCATGATGGTAGGAAAAATGACTACTGCACAGTTTCAAACTAGAAATTATATGCTTCAATCTGGAATGAAAATGCATGCCTCCATGAAGAACACATTGTCCAGAAACAGTCAACTGCAAAAGACTGAGAAATAATTTTCTATGTATGTGCCTAAGAGAGGGAAAATAGTAATTGGTGAACAAAAATAATGTACACACACCTGGAAATAGCAATATCTTTCTTTTTGTGTCCTCCTAGCCTCTCTTCCACATCTACAATGGAGCCTGTTCTTCTCCCAGGAAGCAGAATGATTTTTGAAAAAAGTTAATTTTGTTTCATACTCCCCAGTATAAAAGTCTTCATTGACATCTCATGCTCTTCAGAAAAATTCCAACGTATTTTGGAATTTTTATTATAATTTTTACTATAATTACTGCATGATCGGTTTCATTTTACAACACTCTCTCATTCAAATATTATTTTCTAGCTATTCTGGTCTCCATTTAGTTTCTGAAGCACAACAAGTTCCTCTCCAATTGAGAAATGCTGTTCTATCTGATCGTTATATTTTTGATACCTATCCCATACTTCACTGAATATGTATAAAATTTAATTTTATAACTTTCCTTTTTGCTTTTAAAAATACTGTGAACATCATTACGCATAAAGCTATTCTTGTATTTCTGCACCTTTCTTAAGTTAAAATAAAAAATTATAGATATTTTAATATTCTTCATATCTGTTTTAGTTGTTTCTAAGAAGGACTCTAAAAATCTAGATATCCACACATAGTGTACATATCCTATAAATTAATTCCTTCATTCAGTCAGTCATCCTTTCATCCTGACAGTCAATGATATTTATTTGCCTACACATCATGTACCTTTGGAAAAATGGATGTTATCATTGAAAAAGAAATACAAATACTTTGCTATTTTGAGTAGTAAAAAAAAAATTCTTGTGTTTATCATTTTTTTTTGCTAGTAAAAATATTTGATTGAAATACTTAGCTATTTGTATACTTTTCTTATCTTTGCCATTTCTACATGAGACTGCATTTTTCACTGATTCTTGAGGTCTTGGAATTGCCCTTTGTATTAATATAGTGGAGATTATTCATGTCACTAATAAGAGCGATTTTGGTAGAATGTTGGCAGAAAAGCTTGATGGAAATTATTCAGAGACAATATAAGGGGGGAATTATGGAAAAATAGAGAATTCTATTTTACGATCTTTTGCTCTAAGAAGGAACACAGAAATTGGATGGTAAATGGATGAGAGTACAGTCAACAATATGTACAGTAAATTTATATTTTATTTCCTTATGGTATTTATTAATGTGACTATTACATATGAAGTAGAACTGAAATACACAAGTTTGGAAGTCACATGCTTTTAGACACGGTTGAAGTTGCAATTTGTCTTGTCTTTGCCATGATACAGTAAAAAAATGAAACAGATGGGACAGAAGGAGAGACATAAGAGGCTTGAAGATAAGTATTAAATTTGAGTACTGTTTTTATGATGCCTCTGAGGTTTGTGAGTTCAATTGTGTACTCTGGGATAGATTACAGTAATATATTTCTTAAGCTACTGAACTCTATTCTATACATCCAATTTATCACATAATATAAAATATGCATGCTATTCAGTTGTATCAGTCAGGATTCACCCAGAGAAACAAAATGAGTAAGAGAAAGATATTGACATATTTATTGCAAGGGATTGGCATATGTTACTGTGGGTGTGGTGGTTTGGAGCTGTATGTAACCCTAGAAAAACATTCTTAAACCATTCCTGTGGGTATAAACCCATTGTAAATAAGACTTTTTGATGAGGTTACTTCAACTAAGATATGACCCAACTCATTTAGGATGGGTCTTAATCCTCTTACTGCAGTCCATTATAAACAGAATTAATACAGAGATGAGGAGAGAGAGAGAGAGAGAGAGAGAAAACCAAGGAAGAAAGAAGCTGAAAACTAAAAACTTGGAAGAGAAGGATGTCATGTGTCTTGCCATGTGGCATAGGCATCAAGCATTGCTGTCAGTCAGTATTAGAGAAGAAGGAATTACCTTGATAATGCCTTGATTTGGACTTTTTTTGGCTTCAACAATGTCAACTAATAAATCTCCACTATTCAAAGCAAATAACTTCATGCAATTTTCCTTAAGAAGACTAAGAAACTGAAATAAATTTTGTTTACAGAAGAATGGAGTACTGCTATTGCATATATTGAGTCAAAAAACAAGTCTCAGTAAATTCAAAAATATTTAAATCATGCAGTGTGTCTTCTCCAACAAAAGCAGAATGAAGCTAAAAATTAACAACAGAGGAAGAAAAGGAATATTCAAAACTATTGGAATTAAACAACATATCTTTAAACAACCAATAGGTTAAAGAGGAATTCAGAAGTGAAATTAAGAGACATTTTGAGGCAAATAAAAATAGCAATACAACATACCAAATCTTATGGGATGCAGTGATGGCAGTACTGAGAGGGAAATTGATAGCTCTAAATGCCTACATTAAAAAAAAAAGGAGACTTTAAATCAGAGACATAATCTCAAAATTGCAAGAAATAAAAAAAGAGCAAACTAAATCCAAAACAAGAAAGAAGGTAATAACAAAGATTAGAGCAGAGGTAAATGAAATTGGAAAAAACAAAAAGAACAGTAGAATCAACAAAACCAAAGTTTGGTTCTTTGAAAAGATCATAAAATTGATAAACCTTCAGCTAAACTGACAAATTCTAAAAGACAGAGGTTACAAATAATGGAATGCAGAAATGAAAAGGGGGAATATTATTACTGACTCCAATGAAATCAAAGGAGTATAAGTGGATACCATGAACAACTATATGTCAATAAATGAGATAATGTAGATTAAATGGAAAAATTATTAGAAACTCAGCATACTTATATTAATGCAAAAAGAAATAGATCTGAACAAATCATTTATGAGTAAAGAGATTAAATCAGTAATCAAAAACCTCCCAATGAAGAAAAACCCAAGACCAGATGGTTTCATGGAGAATTCTACCAAACATCCCAAGAAGTCATAACTCCAATTCTGATCAAAATTTTCCAAAATATTGAAAGAGAAGGAACACTCCCTAAGTTACTCTACAAGGCCAACATCACCATCACACAAAAGCTGGATAAATATATCACAAAAAAGAAAACTACAGAACAATAACTCATATGAAAATAGAAGCAAAAATCCTCAGCAAAATATTAGCAAACAAAATGCAGCAGCTTATTAAAAGAATTACACTCCATGATCAAGTGTGATTTATCCCTGGTATACAAAGTTGGTTCAACATAAGACATCAATTAATGTAATACACCACATTAATAGAATGAAATGAAAAAACACACGATCATCTCAATCAAAGCAGAAAAGGTATTTAACATAGTATAGCATCCTCTTTTGATAAAAACACTTAGAACACTAGGAGGATGAGGAAACATCTTCACATTATAAAGGATATATATGAAAATGCATAGTTATCATCCTACTTAATGATGAAAGACTGAAAGCTTTCCCTCTAAGATCAGGAACAAGACAAGGATGCCCACTGTCCCCACTGTTACTCAAATTGTAATGTAAGTTTTTGCTGGATCAATTAGGCAAGAAGCAATATATAGGAATCTAAATTGGATAGGAAAAAATGAAACTTTCTCTATTTGCAAATGAAAGGACCCTATGTGGTAGTCTGAAGCTCTTATGTAACCCATAATAGGCCATTTTCCTTTAATTCATGCTTGTGGATACAGACATATTGTAGTGGGACCTTTTGGTTAGGTTAATTCAATTGAGATGAGACTTACCTCATTAAAGGTAGGTCTTAATCCTACTTCTGGAGCCATGTATAAAAGGATAAAAGCCACAGAGAAGCTAAGGGATGAAATTTGGAGAAATAAACAGAGAAATTTTGAAAAAAATCCACACACAAAGAAAACAGAAGCTGATACAATAAAAGCTGGGAGAACAGGACCAGCAGACACAGCCATATGCCTTGTTACCTTACAAACAAGGCTAAATTCAGGATAACTGGTCCTCAAAGAAGGTATCATCCTGTTTATGTCTTAACCAAGACATTTTCTCAGACTTAAAATTGTGAATTTGTAAGCTAATACATCACTGTTGTTAAGAGCCAGCCAATTTCTTGTATTGTCTCTCATAAGCTTTACCAAACCCAAACACCCTATATTCAGAAAATCCTGAAAAATCCAGGACAAAAATCCTAGAGCTGATAAATTCTGCAAAGCAGTGGGGTACAAGATCAACACCCCAGTATTGGCAGTGTTTCTATACAGAAGCAATGAAAAATTAGAAGAAATAAAGAAGATAATTCCATAGGAAATAAAGAATCAAAATATCCAGGTATAAATATAACCAAGAATATAAAGGATTCTACATAGAAAACTATAAAACATTGCTAAGAGGAATCAATAAATGGAAGGACATTGTGTGTCCATCAAATGGAATACTAAATATTGTCAAGATGTCAATACTACTCAAAGAATTTATAGAGTCAATACATTCCCCATCAAAATTCTACCAATATTATTTTCAGAAATGGAAAAGCAAACCATCATATTTATATTGAAAGTAAAATGGCCCCAAATAGAAGAGGACCCTACCTCATACCATATACAAAAGTCAAATCAAAATGAATCAAAATCCTACATGTAAGAGTGAGAACTACCAAATTCCTAGAAGAAAACATAAGGAAACATCTTCAGGACACTGCTAGACAGTGGTTTCTTAGACTTTACATCCAAAGCACAAACAACAAAAGGAAAAAATAGACAAGTGGGTGTTTGGTTTGTTAAAGCTGCCAGAAAGCACAATACCAGATATGGGTTGACTTTTACAATGGAGATTTATTAGTTTGCAAATTTATACTTCTAAGGTGATGAAAATGTCAGAATTACGACATCAACAGGATGATTCCTTCTCTGAAGACAGACTGTTGGCATCTGGAGCACAAGCAAGGCGCATGGCCAGCAAGGCGCATGGCCAGTGTCTGCTGGTCCTGTGCTCCCAGATTTCACTGCTTTCGGCTCCTGATTCCAGTGACCTCCCCTCTGAGCTTCTCTGGGTCTACTTTTAGCATCTCCAGGGCTTTTCTCTCTCCAAAACTTTCTTGGCTTTTTCAGTCCTTTATCCTCTCATAAAGGTCTGCAGTAAAAGGATTAAGACCCACCTTGAATGAGGTGGGTCCCATCTCAAATTGAAATAACATAACCAACAATAAGTCTACACCCACATGAATGGATTAAAGGAACGTGGCCTTTCCTGGGGTACATAAGAGCTTCAAACCAGCACAATGGGACTGCTTCAAAATAAAAAAAAATGTCCATCACAGGACATTATCATGAAAGTAAAAAAGACAACCTACACAATGGAAGAAAATATTTGGAAACTGTGTATCTGTTATAGGGTTATATATATATATATATAAAGAAATCCTTCAACTTAACTATAAAAAAACAAACAACCCAATTAAGAAATAGGCTTAAACAGATATCTCCCCAAAGAAGATATACAAATGACCAGAAAGCACATGAAAAGATTCTCAACTTCATCAGCCATTAGGGAAATGTAAAGACACGATATATATAAATTTTTTGAGAAACCAAGTCAATATTAGAAGGTTATTTCAATTGCAAAGAAAGTTAAAAATTTGTTGATAGTTTAGGGGTATTTTCGGAGAGAACTAGACCACTTATAATTACTGTTCAAGAGAAGGTCCTTTACACCATGCTGATATCTCATGGACATTGCAGTCACACTATATCTCATCTTGAATAAATTCCTTAAACATATGTGTTTTATTAAGTAAATGATTAGATTGACAAATTTTCATGCAAGATGCTTCTAAACCTGTGTAAAAGAATGTTTTTAAGATGGTAACAAAGAAACATGAAAATACTCATTACAAAATACATCTTTCTGGGCAAACAATGATGGCTCAGTGGCAGAGTTCTCGCCTGCCATTCACCAGATGTGGGTTCAATTCCTGGTGCCTCCCCATGTAAAAATAAATAAATAAACAAATCACAAATATTTTTCTGCTTGCTAGATAAACCCTTATAGAACAATGATTAATAATATTATTTGATAATGAAAACTAGTGAACACTTAGAATGAATCAGGTGCTTTGCTAAGGGCTACACATTCATCAGTTCATGGAATCTTAACATCTCAAATAATCTTCACATCTCATGTAATCATATAAATTAGCAATATGTAATTTTCGCTATAAAGCATAAGTCCTAACATTTGTAGGTAGCCCAGATATAAGACATCTTGATAAGACAATACTGAGCCCAGTCAAGTTTCAATTACTGAGACATGTGTCCTCTTTTTCTTTCCATTCATGAGAAAAGAACTGAGGTATAGAGAATACAAAATTTTCCCAAGGTTTCATATATTTAGAATTCAAATATTAGATATGCCATATATATCAAACAGTGAATTGAAATTTCCACATTACCAGGAATAATTCCAACTCAAGGCAAAATATATTTAATTGGCTCTTGCCTCACAAATCACAGTTACAATACAAAGATTACTTGGGCAATAATTCAATATTGTGACCTAGTCCTGATAATTGAACTTTTATACTTTGGATTTCCCTTGAGCTACACTTCACATACTGGCATTCTACTTAGTTTCAGAGTATTGATCCCAATTAAGCCTAAGTTTGTCCAGATAAACAAATATATGTACCAAGAAAATCTAAATTTTTGAAATTTTGAAAATGTGGATAGGTTTCAGAATTTATACCAACAAATATAAATATATATTTATATATTTCTGTTGAACAAGGGGTGAGAACCAAGGATAAAATATTTCCAGTCCTTCTCAAACCATACATCATGCCCTTACCTTTGCATCTTTGGATTCAATGTCCATGAAAGCCCATTATAAAATGGCAAAATGCTGTTCAATGGTACTAATTTGCAAAAAACATAATCCAGATTGGTGAAAAATTTTCCACAAAAAAGGAAAATCTCATTTATTATTTGCAGATATGTCATATAATTTAACCTTATAGTGACTAGAAGAAGGTTAGAGCTGCACCATAAAACTAAATGCAATTAAGATATAAATCCTATTTATCTTAATACAAAAATTGCTATACCTTGAGTTGAGAAAGACACACTTATAACTTACTTATATTCAAATTAATATCCCAGCAAGAGAATGATATTTATCACTAGATTGATCCACTGGAATCAAACATATTTTTTTAGCTGAATAGCAACTGGTGCTTGAAATGAGAGATCTTACCAAGAAGAAAAATATATAAAAGTTTCAACAAGCTTCAGAGGAAATAGAGATGAATAACTTAGGATTAAGGAATTTCAGATAAAATAGAAAAAAAATCCAACATGTGCATACAGGCCAGCATTAAAGCACCTTAAAAAGGATATACTGAGTATACTAAAGTTTCAGAAAGTTGGAGACCTATAAAAACATAGTAGGGACCCATTTAATATGTAGATAAGTTAAGACTTCAATATTTTGGATAATAACTCATAAAAGCAAAGTTCAGAGTGTCATGTCAAAGAGGGCAGTTTAACAGAACTTTAAATTTTAAAATAATAATAGTAACAGTAATAATAACTCATAGAAATACTTTATTTTCCAAAGTCTTAATATCAGAAGAGGCACACACAATTGGACTAGTGGCAAGACAATTTGTGGAAACTTAAGATTGGCTGGTAAAAGCTAGAAATCTTAAACCTACAGAAGGAGATAAACTGGCCTCAAATATGGTGAGAATACATGAAGAGTTGAGTTTAGATAGAGCATAATCTAAAATATCTTTTAGATTGGTAAAAGTATTTGTTAAAAATTATGAGAACATATCACACATTTCTTAGTTATATGATCCATGTCTTATTATTCAAACAATTGAGAATCTTTTAGATGCCACCTAAAAGAGAAAATAGGTGCACTAGTTCTAAAATGCAGAATGTTTTTTATTGAAACAGAGATTCTAATCCAAGTACATAAAGGGCACATATTGTCAAGAATAGGATTTTTTTTTTTCTAAGTTATATGGGTACAGAGTAGAAGGTGTCAGTGTTTACTCTTAAGGGATTGATAGTCTGCTTTCAAGGAATTCATAGTCTAGTGGATAAAATGTTCTAACAAAGATCATAATTCTTAGACTCTGATTATTTTGTAAATCTGAACTTTACAGATAGGAATTCAGGTCTTCCCCATATTTTAAATTTAAATATTCTATAAATCAGAAGTCAATAAAACATAGCCAAATTCATCTCTTCTGTTTTTGTAAATAAAGTTTTATTAGAACATAGCCATGTTCAAACATCTAGGAATTTGACTATGTTGCTTTTATGCTACAAGGACAGAGATGAGCAGTTGTAAAAGAGACCACCTGGCCTGCAAAACCTAAAATATTTACTACCTGGCCTTTCACAAAGAAAGTTTGTCAACCTATGCTGTGTTTTATGAATACAAATGAAAATTTAAAACAAGAATATTCAACTCTTCTCACCAGGTTTCAATAAAGACTCATTTCGCCCACGGGAACTAGGCAAATTGGAATTAGGGAATTTAGAAATGAACAGGAAGATTACACTATACTTATTTTGGTTTTAAATCAATGAAATCTCTCAGAATATATTTGCAACGTAATATAGAATACTTAGAATTTTTCTAAACATAAAAGAAAAAATGATACATTTCCATACAATGTTCCTCTGGTAAATGTAGCTTTTATTAGGTAACAATCTTGTTAATTTGATTGTGCTTCTACAGAGACTCTTTACCATTTCACAGTTAAGTAGGAACAAATGAACAGAAAGTAATTACTAATTGTCTGAATTTACCATTTCAGCAAGGTGATGATCCTTAAGATAGCACAATTCCTTCACTGTAAGCATTTTTGTTAAAGGGAATTTTGAATAATTAACTACCTTTTCAAACTGGAAAAGAAAGTATAAAAGCATTTGGGATCATCATCACCTCTAAAGGAATTCAAAAGGGATCAGATGAGCAGTTCATTCTACAATGAATAATGAAATGAATCAATCCCTCTCATCTGTGACAATGCAGGGTAACCATCCCCAGGGAGGGAGACAATGCTTGGTTGGAAGTCATTATGGACAAGTACTTGGGAAGTGTTGAGTCTGTGCTCAGCAGATCAAATTTTCATAGTTATCACACTGAAAATGCTGTTTTACTCCAGGTGTTCTATTTCATTTCCCTATTGTATTCATAAATTCACCAATTCAGAAAACATTAAGTACTTATTAAAAGGCACTCTCATAGACCCTGGAGATACAAAATATACAGTGCAAAAACAGGGCCAAAAGAAAGAGTACCTCATAAACCATAATAATTGATACCTCTTAATCCAACCTTGTTTACATTTAGCAACATTTTCTATTCTTAATATAATATTTTAAAATTATCTTTGATGCACAAATATTTTATGAATGATAGAAATATTTTAGGACTTGTTCTTGAATTCTTGCTGTTTGTCGAAATAATGCTCAGTTCATTTTCTTCCTCTAACGTAGCCTAGCTGATTCAAGACAGTCCTTTACAATAGCTTTCCTGGGGAAGAGAAGACTCGAAAGTGTCCAAGACAAACTCTGCGAGAACAAATAAGCATGGACTCTTGCCTGAAGTCATTTTCATCATATGTGTTTTTTTCCCTCTCCCCCTCCCTACTCTAATGACAAAGGTGCAAACTGCTCTCTAATTGACACATTTGTACTGGGTTTTCAGAGGCTTTCTATATGTGCTTCTTGTGTTCACACCAAACTACCCAACTTTAATATCCTGCGTATTATAACATTCTACTTTCTTTTTATTTAAATTTCAAAATTACAGTTATGGAATGACTATCTTTTTTCATCTGCTACAGTAGGCAACAAGCCCAAGAAACATCCTTTGTTTCTTTTTATTTTGTTTTTAATGCCGTATGGCAGGGTCACATTTCATTATTTTTTCATGTGAGTATCCCTTGATTGCAGCACCATTTGTTGAATTTTTTGCTTGCTTGTTTGTTTTTATTTGCTTGTTTTGCTTGTTTGTTTTAGGGAGAACGCATGGACTGGGAATCAAACCCAGTCTCCTGAATGGCAGGCGAGAATTTTACCACTGAACTACCCTTGCATGCCCTATCCTTTGTTTTTCACATAATCTCAAACACAATTATCATGGTAAATGTTGCTCGTATTTTCATACATTGAAGATTCATATTTAAATAATTACATGGCTACCTTTCAAACTGATTTATTTTACTAGGATGTGGAAGTATCTTTTTTTTTCTTCTTTGTGGGTTGTTTAGCATAAAGAAGACAGGAAATTTATCTCAAAGATGGTACGTTATGGACTAAATTTTATTCATACAAGCTAACGCTCTTAAATTGTGTGTCTTACTCAAGGGTCAGTATGAAATGTTTCATGTAAAATTACAAAAGCACTTTTAGGATCCTTGAGATTGATTGAATCATAAATATAGAAGGAAACTCAGTTCATAAAACGTCACTGGACTGTTAAACTGACTCTATTAGGATTTAAACTCTAACTGTGTTTGTAATAACTAGGTCTGTCCATGATCACCAAATGCAATTTTAGGCTAGTTTTCATGGAACTCAGGATGTTTCAGCACCAAGGAAGAAATCACATAAAGCATGCAATCCAAATATTTAATAAGTAAAAATATAGCATAATATTATTATGGTAAATTCTCTAAATAGTTTATTCTATAGTTCTGTATAATATATAGTCTATTTTCAATCTCACAAAAATCCTGGAAGGTAAACACAGCAGAAATTCATAGATGCTACAAAATTTCACCAAGGAAATTGAATTAATGTTGTAGTATGCTAATTCTTTCCTTCTTTTTTTTATTTTTTATTTTTTTTTGCATGGGTAGGCACTGGGAATTGAGCCCAGGTCTCTGGCATGGCAGCTGAGAACTCTGCCTGCTGAGCCACTACAGCCCTCCAAGCATGCTAATTCTTAATGAAAGGCTCTCTTTAGTATATCAAACTTTCATTAAAATCTGATAAGATTCAATGATAATTTAGAAATCATATCATATAACACTATATAACAACAGAATATATTACATATTTATTATATTATAACATTATAAAAGTATGTAATAACTCAAAATATTTAACCTACAGCTGGGGACAAACAACTTTCCACCATTCAGAAAGTAGGAAAGCTGAGGATATGACAGAGGAGCTTGAGACCCTTAAATCTCTACATGTAAACCTAGGGAGCAGATGAACCTCTCTGTTGCTAAGAAAGGAAGAAGGGAGAATAATAGCTTGATAGTTTGCGGTAGCTTGTGCTCAATTTTCTCAATTGCTTGGAGGAAAAGAAAAGGGTGCTTTCTTTTTGGGTAGAAAAACTAATTCCACTATAGCTCTCACATAACTAAAAGACATTATTACCATTTTTATGTAGCTGGCATTCCTAGGCCTTGATATTGCCAATACTCTTCTGGTAACTTAACCCAAGTTAAGTTACACATCATAAGTTCAAAGTGAATTTGTTTGGTGAGTCAAAAGTCATCTGAAGCCACAGCAATGAGCATGTTACAAGCCTAGGACCACTGATGTTTTTAAAAATACGAGATATTTTTTATCAGTGATACATTCTCAGAAAGCATCTTTCATTATCATGTTATGTGCATCATCCACGAATTTAAATATCAATATAAATGAATGCCATAAAAAAGAGAGAGCTCCAGAGTTGCTACTTCTCATATGAAAAAAAATTAAATGAAATTCACTGACAAGAAAAATCAAATATATTTACAAAAATCCTTCAAGCTATAGGTTTAAGAATAAATAAGAGAAATCTAGTTCAGTATATCAAAACATGACATATATAGGCATCCAAATGAAATGAATATTTTTCTATGTACAGTTACATTTTATAGATGAAATAAGGAATACAGGCTTGCAATATTTTCTCAAGATAATAAATGAGAAAAGATTATTCTTAGAATTTGCCTTTACCATCCAAATAAAAACATCGCCTTTATTGATACATTGAATTTTCCATAATCAATGATTAATACCTCTTCATTTATTGTTCCACAGGAAGTGTTTTTGGAAGCCTAAAATAATACAACATACTATCATAAAAAATATATATATCTGCTTCATATTCCCACATAGGGAATATCAAAACAGCAACAGTTTAAAGAGAAATGTCATACAACAAAGCATGCACAAATTCTTATAGTTAAAACATATAGATGGTGTGATGGTTAGGTTCTGGTGTGAATTTGGCCAAGTAATTATGCCCGGTTGTCCAATCTGGCAAGCACTGGCTTGACCCTTGCTACAAGAATATTTCATGGCTGGTTGATAAACCCAAAGGCTGGTGTATTAAACCATCAATCAGTTGATTGTATCTATGGCTGATTACATCTGCAATCAACTAAGACTTGTCTCCCACAGTGAGATAATCCAATCAGTTAAAAACTTTTCGGAAGAAGAGAGACTCTTCTACTACTTCTTCAGCAAATGAGCCTCTTCTGTCAAGTTAATTCAGACTGTTCACTGGAGCCGCCAACTTCACAGCCTGCCCAATAGATTTTGGCCTCTTCTATTCCCATAGTTGTGTGAGATACCTTTATAAATTTCATATTTACAGATCTCTCCTGTTGGTTCTGTTTTTCTAGAGAACCCTGATTAATACAGATAGCATGGAGTCTAAACAATTTAAATTCATCATGCCAAATTGGGAATGAAACATTTTGAGATCAAAACTTAAAATATACACATGCTGAAAATAAATTTGAATGTTTTATGTAGACTTCTGCAAACATCAACCAAACACAATTTTTAAGATAGTCTTACATGAAGGTTTAGGAATTTTTGCAAACCATATTTTGGATATTAAGTCATGTCCCCCACAATACAGGTTCATCCAAATCCCCAGTTCTGTAGTGTTAACTCATTTGTAAATGGAAGCTACAGAGATCAAATTTGATAAGGCCAAATTGAGTTGGAGTGGATCTTAATTGAGTATAACTAAAGCCCTTATAAGTAGAGAAGATTTGGAGGTAGTCAGTGTAAACCAGGGGATCAGACAGAAAGAGACAGATTGACATATGATACAGACAAAAATGCAACTACAATCCAAGTGGTACCAAGGATTGCCGACAAGCCACCACCAGACTGCTACAGACTTCCGAGAAAGCGTGGCCTGCTCATACCTTGATTTTGGACTTCTAGGCCATGAACCACTAAATTCTTGTTTAAGCTGACAAGTTTGTGGCATTTGTCATAACAGCCCTGGCAAACTAAAATACTTTATTTCTTTCTTATTTTCATTTACAAAGAAAATTTGTAATGTATCAGAAAATGTTGTTTAAAGTCTTGTCATAATAAAATGTCTATGGATCAGTAAGTTTAGTGTGATAAACACCTACGGAGCTTGTTAAACTACAAATTTCGCAGAATTTTTTTGTTTAGTATGTCTGGAATGGGGCTTAGCATAAAGCATCTGAAATTATTTTCTCAGCAGCTCAAATTTTGAGAAAATCTACCATTGCTATATCTTAATGGAAGTGTTTATTTGACTAAGTAAAATTAAAATTAGATATTAATATGCAACACTTATTTTCTTTCCACTGTTTGAGATAAATGGAAATAGGATCTAGACTAGGCCTTTTCAAGAAAGATAGGTTAAATATTGTATAGTCCCCACCCTACTTCAAACACCAAGTTTCTATGATCATCGTAAAAGAGGAGAAAAATTTAAGAAGTAGCACAAAGTAAATCCCTTCATTTGCCTCTTCCCCATAAAGAAATAAATCAGAAAATACATGGAGAGAAAGGAAAAGCAAAACAAAATAAAATAAAAATTACAACAACAAACAAAAGCAGCATTCTTATAACTGAAATCTGCAGTCAAGTGGAAAGAAAGAATGATTTTATGCCCCTGACCAGGGTACCACTCACCCCTATTCAAATTCAGAAAGCAGATAATGAACTTTCCTTAAAGCCAGTTCTAAATGAACACAACTGACAAGTCACATAAATGCTCACAAACCATTTAAGATGAAAATTTTCAAAAGAGAAAGTGCGCATCAAAATTTCTGAGTCTACCTCAGCTTGATTAAGTAGGCTCTTAACTTGAGCCAAGCTTGCTAGACCTATAAGCATGTCTGGACATGAGTACAAGGTTTTTTGGTCAGGTTCCCAATTGCATTATGTGATTTCTTCCATGGAAAGAACTCTAACAAAGAAAATGTAGTCAGAGTTCAGAAGTTAATAGGATAAGGGCATTGTGTGCCATTAAGTCAGATAATATCCCAGGGAGCTCCCATAAAATTAATTCAATGAAGCTTATTTATTTAAAAAAGAAATTATTCTGTATGTTCCATTTCCCAGGTACTGTTCTAGATACAGGTGTGCAGTTCATAAGCAATAAAACTAAGTACTTACTCTGAGAAGCTTACATGGATGGTGGGAGGCACATATATGCATATGTGTGTGTGTGTGCTTATCATTAGGAATAGATAAATGCTATAAAAGACAAAGCATGGAAAAGGATTTGAGAAGAGGCAGAAATCAGTGATTAAGGCAAGGTTGAACTTGAATGCCTTTGTAAGGTGGGGATGGTTGAATGGGGCTTGAATTAAGTAAATTTTCTCTAGGCAGAGAAAATAACAAAAGGAAAGGACTAAGCAATAGAGTAAGTAAAGGTAAGAGTGTATGACGTAACTAAGGGTAAGCCCATCAGCAGGTCTTAGGCCACTGCAAAGTATTCAGGTTTTGGTCTAAGTACGGTAAGGAGGCAGAATCTGTGGAAAAAAGTCAAGAGCTAGTGTCAAAATGAGATCAAATAAGCTCTGGTTTGTAACATATTAAATGAGAAGAAAGAAGTTCATGGAAAACAAAGAAGTGTAATGTTTAAAAAATTGGTTTCTGGAACCGTATTTGTATTCTGATTTCATCACTCACTAACTGTGACATTTGAGCAGGTTTCTTAAAATTTCTGTGCCTGAATTAGGATAATCATTGTTTCTTGTGAAGAATAAATCACTCAAATCAGGTAAATTATCTAACATATATTAAGCACTCAAAAGCATTATTATTTTTATATTGATGTTTATTTCCTAAGTTACTGAACACTTAGGTCCAAAATGCTCTTCTTAAGTTCATTTAATCATACTTTCATGATGTACAGATGTAAACCAATATCTATTAGACTGTGTTTTGTATATTTATTCACATCTATAAAATTTATACTTTTAAATTGTAAAACAGGGACATTGCAGTAGCTTTTGCATTAAAGTAAATAATTCTGAAAGGTTCAGCCCAAAATACAGCTCTCTCAACATAAAAACACATCAAGGATGGTACAACAGTGACTCAGTGGCAGAATTCTTGCTTGCCATGCCAGAGACCTGAGTTCGATTCCTGGTGCATGCCCGTGCCAAAAAACAAACAAACAAACAAACACCTCAAAGAGATTATATTGTGTATATGTGACAATTAAATAATGGTTGTACAGAAATTGCTGGCATTAACCAAAGAAATAGTGTCTTGGCAAGTATAACAACACAATAACCTCAAGGTCAAGCACATAACTTTAACAGTTATGAATTTTGGGAAGCTTTCTATATATTAAAGGATTTATCACAAGGTCATATCAGAGAGTCAGAAATAGAAATATAAAGAAAATGAGAGACTTAAAATACAGGCTGAGAGGACATAGAAACCAGAAAGGTTATAGAATATGAAAATAAAATATGATCAAGTACACTAATCTTCAAACTTCCTTCTTTCTTAATCCTTAAATGGTTTTGGGAAGATATACATCACTGACATTTTTAAAGTCAATGTGTATGCCAAATTGCCTTTTGGCAAGTAAACCACTCTATCTGCGTCTTATTCTATTGGACATATCACAGAGGCTGGAAGCCTAGGAACTACATTTCTAAAAAATAGAATTCTGAGGTATAGCCTTCCAATGAGATATATTTGCATGAGATTTGGAAAGCAGAAAAGATGCAGAAACCGTATCTTTTCTAGCAGAGATGTAGGCTGAAAGAGACACAAATATTGTGATGAGTTCAAGGTATTTTCCTGCTCAAAATTTCCTTATTGCAATTGGCAACTACAGTCATTGGTAATAGTTTCCTGTGGTTTTCCTGATCTTTAGCATCCAGCTCTTTTAAGGGTTTTATAAACAACACGTTTGTTATATTGACTCTATTACTGCTTAAAATATGTAGAATGGTTTCTGTTTACCTGTATTTATCTAAAACAGTAAGTTTAATATTTGCAAAGTACGTACTTCTGGCTTATTACATTATTGTTGCAAATATGTTTTTAACATATTTCCATGAAAGTATTTTAAGGTCATCCAATATATGGAAAACATGCACCATTACGCTTAGTAGAAAAGTAAGTCTTCAATATCAAAAATATAAGGCAAGTGAGAATTTACCTTTGTCAGGAAAAGACTCTGTTCCCTAAAAATTCAAACAAATATATCAGTACAGTTGCTGGCTACAACTCTCTTATTTCTGAATATACGGAGAGATGATAGATACATACATACAAAGGCATGAATAGATGATAAATATACAGATACTTATAAAATACATATAGTATATATATATATACAAATATACAGATGGATGACAGAGTGATACATACCAAGATAGATGGGTAGAAATTAGATAGATAGACAGATAGATAGATAGATAGATAGATAGACAGATAGATAGATAGACACTATCTTGCAAAAGTTTTACCATAGAAGTCACTTTGTACCCCCTTTAATATATCTTAAAGAAACTCTCTGTGCTTTATAATCGCTGGCTGAGCCTTCTTCAACTGTACCTTTGGTGCTTTAGAGTTTTATTTTGTCTTTACCCCTCTAAAGCAATGCATCCCTGACAGATCAAAGATATTCCTGTTTATTAAAAAATGGGAAGTTTGTGTTTATGGAGGAGAGTTTAGAAAGAAGATCACAACAGATAGGTTAATATTAGGAAAGAGTACGTATAAATGTTGAAGCTCCAGAAAATTTTTCTCTTCATATTATCAATACCTAGAGGAAAGCTAGAGAAATGCATCGCATCTTTCCCATCTTTCTGTATCCTCTCTAATTCCAAATAGGGAGACTTTGGGAAACTGCACAGTTATATATTAAATTTATATAGGTTTTTTTTTCATTTAACATAACAATGTTATAAAGAATTTATGGTTTATAAATACATGAATGAATTTGTTTATTTCTGTTACCATAGATGAACACTTCAGGGTAACATTAATTTAATTGTATTTAACTACCATAATGTTGCAGTTTAATTCAATTAATACATGTTTTGTGGTAGCCACTGTGTCTTGGAGGTTATCCTTTCTTTGGACTTCAATGTATACATGTTCGTATTTATATAAACATATATTGCTACATGTTGGCATTGTAGGCACTGTAGTGAATTGGGGAAATAAAAGTGAACTAGTTTCCCTCATGGAACACTCAGTCTAATGGTTCAATCAGTGCAGACATCTGGAGTCAACCTCTTAATATGCAGATGTAATGATCTCATTCTCAACTATCCTAATTATTACATTACAAAAGATAATACATTATAAGAATCAGTGATAGTATTTCCATGTTCCTACCATTTTTCAGATAAGAGACCAAGCTTTTAAAAAGCTAATACACAAAATGCATTCATTAAGTGTATATTATTTTCTTGTTTTTCCATATGAAAGGATTTTAGATTGTAGAACTTAAGCAATTTACACTAGGTTCCACGTTTATTCTATATACAAATTCACGTAGCTTGGTTTGACTAAAAGTTCCAACCTGCTGCCAGCACTGGTACTAACACTCTAACACAAATCTTTCACAACGCGACGCCTGTTTATCTTTCTGCACTCACAGTTTTCCTTGAAATGTATCACTGTGCTTGTTACCTGTCTCACAATATGACAAATAAGTTCTGCACTTACCCACACTAGGATGTTGATGCATTCGTTTATACTAGCCAGAATATCTATTTCACATATACATCCTAAATCTAGCCAAGATTAATTGTGCTGTTTCCTTTGTAGTTGACACTCTTATTAGTGTATTATTATTAATAGCTAAGACAAAATCCAACCACCTACAAGAGCTTATCCCACAAACAATTGCTCTCTTATGCAATTGACATGTATATAAATCGGACATCATATATAGCATACAATTGTATCGATGTAGCTTCCAATATAAGGACATTTTCATTTAATTTTATTATTTTACTTTGTAGCGTACCAAGATTATCTTTTGCATTAATTTTCAGGATTCTATCTTTCTATTTGAAAATTTCTATTTTCTTCTCTCTCTGTCTCTCTCCTACGTTCTCTTTCTTCCCCACTCTGTTTCATAAGTCTATCATTGGTTTCAAAGTTATATATCTTTTATTCTATTTATTTGGGTGACTATAAATCTTACATACTTACTGGAATAATATTCAAAATTAGCTGCTATTTATATTCTTCTCTTGAATAATGAGAGGATTGCAGCCTTCTATATTCTCCAGATCCATTAACCTTTTTTTTCTTTTTTTTGTTTACATGGGCAGGCACTAGGAATTGAACCCGGGTCCCTGGCATGGCAGGCAAGAAATCTGCCTGCTAAGCCACTATGGCCGGCCCCAGACCCATTAACTTTTATCGTAAAGTTATTTGTACCATCATAACTACTACTAAAAATTATAATTAACAATTATATTTATGAAATATTTCAGTTATTTGTGTACCCTTGCTTTGTTGCTCATGGATCGTTCCTTTATCTTTAATTTTCTTTTTGTTTACAGATGTCATTTAGTGGTTTATTCTATGTGGATTAGTGAATAATAAATTCTACTTTTCTTTGTAAATTTGAAAATTCACCCTTCCTTTCAATGAAAGCTTAGATCATTTTAGAGCTCATATCTTCCATAGACCTCTGACATCTGCTGCTTGTAAGAAGATTTCAGTTAATCAGACATTCCTTTCCAAGGATTCTGTGTTTTCCTCCTTGTAATTTCAAAATAACAAAGCAAACATATTTAATTTTGATATTCTGATGTTTTATTACACCATAAAGGTATGGGTTTGCTTTGGTATGGATTTTATTAATCCTATTTGGAATTAGAGTTAATTTTTCAATCTGAACGTTCATGTCTTTTCTCTCTCTTCAGTCATTCTGTTTTTTAGTTGTACCTTCTCTCCATTCTCTGCTTCCATCTGAAGCTCCTACTAAATGCAGAATAGAATTTCTCTTTATACCTTCATATCTTCCTGGTATTCTGGTAACGTTCAGATTTTCATGGGTACTAATTTTTCTTCAGCTCTGCTAGTTTATTCAACTGTCTATTTTTTTTGTAACCATGTTTTTCATTTTTAGAATTTCATTTACTGCTTTTACATGTGGCTGTTGTTTTTGCATAACATAATATTTTAGTTTTGTTGAATCTTAATTTTAATGCAAGACTTATTTTAAAGTATGCGCTTCAATTTGATATATCTATAAACTCTCTGTCCCTCTTGGTAAGTTTTCTCTGTATTGTTTTGTAATTTTTAATCATGTGCTTATTCTTAGCAGTTATTCATTTCTCAGGCATCCCAAATACAGTGATTGCACAGGTAATTTGTGGGACAGATTTATGCTACACTCTGCTAGAGCCCACACATTTTACTACTGCCAGGCTTTTTTTTTGGACAGGAATAGCAGTCCATTGAGGGTAGTGTCATTTGGAAATAGCAATTATTTTCTGATGAAGTTTAAAATACTGATTGTTTAGAAAGGAATCTACCTCAGTTTACCTTTGTTCAGTTCACAATATTGACAGGTCTCCTATCTTTGTGTTTATTTTACTGTATCATCAACAGTGGCTATAGAAAGAATTATCTTTTCCATTTTCAAAAAATCTGTCTATGTCTTACATCATAAATACTTAAATGACATTTTTCAGTAGGTAAACATCATCCTACCTGCATGCAAAATAAATTAATACCATGAAACAAAAAAAAAACAAAAAACAAACAAACAAAAAAACATAAGAAACTCTAATTTTTTTGGTCAATTTTATCACCTTAATAACATTCAAACATATCATGTTAAAACAGAAGTCCAATTTCTCAAATTTTTAATCTGCTTTTCTCTCATTATTCAAGTAGAGAAACAAGATATAGTCACGCAAAAACCTCAAAGTTAAGCTGTTTGTTAGGCATAATGGTTTTGTTCTCCTAAACCTTCATGCAAATATTTATTCCCAAAGAAAGTCATTATAGCATTCTACTTCCTTCTAATAACATAACAATAAACTTATATTGAGGGAAAAATTCCTAAGGAAGCAGGATCATAAGTACATTAATTGTGAATGCAGTTTTAAATGTTATTCTATGTGTAAAACAATATAAAAAAATGAGCCTTCTGTTACATTTGCCTCATACTGGAATAACATAAAATATTAGGAGGAAATCAAGTTGCTGGTAGGCATGCCCTGAATAAAGGACACTATTTCTATAATTTGTGTCATATGGCACATTTCTCATAAATAAAAGACACAGGGACATCGTTAAAATATTTTATGCTTTCACATAGAAAATGCATAAACGAATAGGCACATTTGCAACAGGGTAACAAGGTTTTTGGTGAAATTCCTTAAGGGAAAGACCACCTATGCAGAGAAAACCTGGATTCTCAGCCATGAAGAAACAAAATACCAATCAAAGGCATTTATTTTCATCAGAATAATTTCAAAGCAATTGGAAAATAATATAGTATCATAATGAAGATCTGGGATTTTCAAATAAGCAGCCTCCATTTTCAAGCCAATGTTTAATTTTAAAATTACTAGACTAAATCTCAATATAGCATGGTTATTATTTGGACTTCAGAGGTAATGTAATCTAAGATACCAATATATCTTCTTTAAAGGAACACAATTAAATGTTATACTCTTTGAACTATGATGAATAGAATATTTCCTTTGACTTAAAGAGGGAAAACACTCAAAATTATCTTTTCCCATCTTTCTCTCTCTAGCTCTCTCTCTCTTATTGTTTCATGTTGCTAAAAAATTAGTTATTCTATGAGACAAACAGAATGGATTTGCATAAAATCAGAAATCACATCAAATATAAGCAATATAAATAAATACCTTGACAGTGTCATAACTCAGGCTCTTGAATCCAATTGTAGTAGTTCAATTCCTGCCCACCCTTCAGTAGCTATGAACTTTGGGAAATCTCATTTTTGCCCCTCAGTTTTCTCATCTGCATAATGGTCCTTATAGGAACACTGGGCAGATTCAGTTGAGAGATTAAGAGAAAAGAAAGAGAAAGAGAGAGAACATTTCACACCATGCCTGGCCCAGGGAAATCACTCAAACATTTTATCATTGTTATTTTTATTTCAGTTATCTTTGGTACCATTTCTGTTATTATTATGTAATTAAAATTGAAGGTCCTTGGATTTTCTGATCCAGCATTTTGAAATAGTGAATTATTATATATAGAAGGCCCCATTAAAATACAGGAAGCAACATAATAATAAACAATGACTATTCTATTAACTGGGATTGCTAACTTCTTTAACTTTAATTTGGGGATTAAACATTCATTTGTTAATTCAATAAATATTTGTTGTAACTTACTGTGTACCAGGTCCTGACCAGATGCTGGAGATAGAGTGGAGATCAAAGCACACTTAAACCTGTGTGCATTCTTGGATAGGGAAAGAGGGCAGACACAAAAAATAACAAAATATAAAATACGGAGAGTAGTAAGTGTTAAACACAGCTGATCATAGAGAGAGCTGGGCAGTGGGAAAGAGAATTCATTTAAATATTATGATCAGACAAATTCTCTCTGTGAAGGTAACATTTGTTAGAAGGCCCAGATGAGATGACAGAGCAAAAAAGCCATGAGAATATCCTGGGAGAAAGCATTTCAGGCAGCGTTACACCTGTGCAGAAGCCGAGTGTGAACTGTGCTGTTATGTTTGCTCATGTTACCAACCTTGAAACTTGGTTGAAATATGGTTTTTGAAATGCTGTCATGTAACATCTGGCACATAGCAGGCACTCAGTATATACCCGTTGCTATTAGGAAATGTTGGCAAGGAGGGATTAGAAATATTTACAGAGAGGAATTCTCTGGTAGGTAGACAGTTGAAGGCCCTGGAAGCATAGGTATATGCAAAAAAGAATTGAAAGCAAGGACTCAAACTTGTAATGATTATTTGCCTTATTTTATAGGTTTGCCTATGAGGACAGACTACACAAGTAATAAATTGTCATTCTGTTTTTTATCTTTCTTATATTTCTTCTCTATCCTCATTGTAAGATCCCAGAGAAGAATCGTGAGATGTTATTCATTTGCATATCAGTTTGAGAATTTCTGGAACTCTGTTTTGAAAACATTAAGTTTTGAATGAGATGTCTCTAATGTATCAAAGTTTCTCCATGTATCGCATACAAGCAGATAAAGTTATTTGCTAGTTATTATATAACGTTGTTCTCACAGAACACAAATTTATCTTCAAAATTCTTTCATTTCACATTACAGTAAAACAAATATTATTTTTTGAAAAATGCTCTTCATTTTTCTGAAAAAACAAATGTTGGATTTAATGGGAATGATTCATCTGGAAACTATGATAAGGAATCTCTTCCACATAAAAGGCAGGGATCAATTCCCCTCTGGCTGCTTGCTTTTCACAGTATGAAGCTACATGGTTTTACTTAGTATGGAAGTGCCAAAGTATTGAGGGAAAAGTAAGTTATGAGAGTCTAGTTCATCTCCTCAGGCTTGAGCTTGTTTCTTTTAATTTCAGAAAGCTGTCTCTTCATGAAACAAGCAGATGATAGCACAGAGTACATCCGTCCTTCTGGACTTCTTAACTTCTCATGGAATGCAATTAATTTAACCTAAGAACCTTCTTGCAAGGTGCATTAACACACTTTTATAGATATGATCTGTGTTAGGGTTCTCTAGAGAAACAGAACCAGCAGGAGTCATCTGTAAATATGAGATTTGTAAAGATGTCTCACACAACCATGGGAATGAAAGAGTCCAAAATCCTAAGAGCAGTCTTTGAAACTGATGGCTATAATGAAGTGTCTGGACAAACTCCACAAGAGAGGCTCACTGGCTGAAGAAGCAGCAAGAGTCTCTCTTCTCCCTTAAAAGCTATCAACTGATGGATTATCTTTCCCAGGGGGCATGCCTTAGTTGATGCAGACGTATTCAGTTATAAATGTGATCAACTGACTGATGTTTTATTTCACCAGTCTTCCAATTTATTCAACCAGCCACAAAATATCCTTGCAGCAATGGGTAGGCCGGTGCTTGTCTGACCAGACAACTGGACACAATCATTTGGCTGAGTTGACACACGGACCTAACCATTACGGTCCCCCCTTATCAACTTGGCAACTATACATATCACTTTAAAACATGTTTAATTTCCAGCTACAACACAATAACAGCCATATGTTTTGACTAACAATACTCAACTCTCCTGTGTGCAACTGGAAATGCACTACATCTCTCCAGAATAGGATGTAAGTCCTTAGGTAACATTCACTCTTAAACTTCACATCTTATGACTTAAATACTAAGACAAGAACCATACAACTTAAGTCATATGATAAGAGGAAAATAAGATATTTGCTTATATACAAATGCAAACATAATCATAACAAAGAAACAAAAGAAATTACTTCATTTCTGTAACTGGTTACATGCTCATAGTTTATATTTACCACTGCTTTTTTCTACTACACACTTCATGCTCCCTTTATCCTCAACAAGTGTTTCAGAGGACCATGGTTCTTTTCCAGGTGGGTTGAACCAGACTTTCATTCCTGAAGTTTCAGGGCCATTGATAGTCCTGCCTAGATTGGGTTGTTACAGTTTTCTATTGACATTAATCACAGGGCATGGTAGTACTAAGAGATGGCCTAGGGGATCTCGTTTTTACAGGAAATCTCCTTTACCTCCACTGCATAGTTACACTCCTATTTGAAAACTCTTCTTTACCTTCATTTTGTAGTTGCATACCTATTTCCCCTTGACAGTCAGGATCAACCACCCCAGACAGAACAGTAATCCCCTTTTGTGGCTGTTGACTCAGTGCCATGAGAAGCCCAAAGTGGCCAGTTGGCAGTCTTAATTTCCAGTTTGATGGAATCATTGTGTCTCCTAGAAGGAACACTCCTCCATTTTGAACTAAAACCTTTAGGCAAGGATAGCTTAAGGTTTCAGGGAAAGAAAGCAAAAAAATTTCCTAGTGTATTACTAGGGGTGATAGTGAGTGACTACTCTCATTTTCTCCCCTTGATTTCTGGACCCATGAATCCTGGTTATGGGAGAAACAGCACTATGCAGTGGACATGGATTCAGAGCATACAAAGCCTCCTGGAGAACACTGCCCCAGACCTGCAAGATATTGCCACCTAGTTGGCACCATAATTGGGTCTTCAAAAGGTCTTTCCACCATTCTATCCACCCAACTGCCTCTGGAAGAAAGGGGAACATGGTAAGACCAGAGAATTCCGTTAAGCATGTGCCCATTCCTGACTTCATTTGCTATGACGTAGGTTCCTTGATCAGAAGCAATGCTGTGTGGAATATCACTATGGTGGATAAGGCATTCTGAAAGTTACATATGGTAGCTTTTGTAAAAGTATTGTGTGCAGGGAATGCAAATCCATATCCAGAGTGTGTGCCTATTCCATTTAGAAGAAAACATTGTCCCTTGCATGATGGAAGTGGTCCAATGTAATCAACCTGCCACCAGATAGCAGACTTATTATCTCAGGGAATGGTGCCATATTGGGGATTGAGTGTGTGTTGCTGATGTTGGCAGATCGGGCACTCAGAAGTGGCCATAGCCAGGTTAACACTGGTGAGTGGATGTCCATGTTGCTGAGCCTATGCATTGCCCCATCCTTATCACCATATCCACTTTGTTCCTGAGCCCATTGGGCAATGGCAGGAGTGACTGAAGAAAAAGGATGACTTATTTCCACAGGATGGGTCATCTTATCCACTTGAAACCTTCCTCTGCTGAAATCACTCTCTGGTGAGGATTTTCATGGGACACAAATATCTTCAAATTCTTTGTACACTCAGAAAGGTCTATCCACATAACTCTTCCCCAGAACTCTTTGTCATCAATTTTCTAGTCATGCTACTTCCAAGTTTCTGACCATCCAGCCAAACCATTAGCAACAGCCCATGAGTCAGTATACAAATGCACCTTTGGCCATTTCTCCTTCCAAACAAAATGAACAACCAGGTGTTCAATGCTTCTTGAAGTCCTGCCCATTGAGAAGATTTCTTCTCACAACCGTCCCTTAAGGACATCCCAGATGAGGTTCTAGTGCTATGGCTGTCCATTTCTGGGTGGTTCCTGCATATTGTGCAGAACCATCTGTAAACCAGACCCGAGTTTTCTCTTCCTCAGTCACTTGACTGTCAGGAGCTCCCCAAGGGGTGATAGCCTTGGTCTGGGAAACAGAAGGTAATGTGGCAGGAGTGGGGGCCATAGGCATTTGGGCCACTTCCTCATGTAATTTACTTGTACTTTCAGTGCAATTTCCATTTCCATTTTATGATGGAGTGCTGCTATGCATGCTCAACTTTATGGCTTGGTGGGTCAGACAACACCCAGCTCATAATAGGCAACTCAGGTCTCATCGTAACTTGGTGCCATGGTTAGGTGTTCAGTCCCTACTAAGGCCCAGTAGCAGGCTAAAAGCTGTCTCTCAAAAGGAGAGTAGTTATCTGCAGCAGATGGTAAGTCTTTGCCCCCAAATCATAAGGGTCTGCATTTTGATTCTCCTGTGGAGCCCTGCCAAAGTCTCCAGGCAGCATCTCTATTTGCCACTGACACTTCCAGGACCATTGGATCTGCTGGATTGTATGGTCCAAGTGGCAAAGCAGCTTGCACAGTAGCCTGGACCTGTCACAAAGCCTCCTCTTGTTCCAGTCCCCACTCAAAACTAGTAGCTTTTCTGGTCTCTCAGTAAATGGGTCTGAGTAGCATGCCTGTAAGGAATATGTTGTCCTCAAAATCCAAAGAGGCCAACAAGGCATTGTGCCTCTTTTTTGGTCATAGAAGTGTTCAGTTGCAACAGCTTATCCTTCGCCTTAGAAGGGATATCTCAACATGACCACGCCACTTAACACCCAGAAATGTCACTGAGGTGGAAGGCCCCTGTATTTTGTTGGATTTATCTCCCATTTCTTGACAAGTAAATGCCTTACCAATAAATCTGGAGTATTTGCTACTTCTTGCTCACTAGGTTAATCAGCATGATACCATCATTATAATGGACCACTGTGATGTCTTGCAGGAGGGAGAAATGGCCAAGGTCCTTGTAGACAAGATTGTGACATAGGGCTGGAGAGTTGATATACCCTTGAGGCAGGACACTGAAGGTATACTGCTGGCATGCAAATTGTTTCTGCTTGTCCTTACTGAGAGCTGTTTAAAAAAGCATTTTCCAGATCAATAGCTACATACCAGGTTCCAGGCGATGTGCTGATGTTCTCAAGCAATGATACCACATCTGGAACAGCAGCTGCAATTGGACTCACCACCTTGTTAATTTTATGATAATCCACTGCCATCCTCCAAGTCCCATCTGTTTTCTGCACAGGTCAAATAAGACAGTTGAGTGGGGATGTGGTGAGAATCACCACCCCTGCATCCTTCAAGTCCTTAAGAGTGGCACTAATCTTTGCAATCCCTCCAGGAATACGGTATTGCTGCTAATTCACTATTTTTCTAGGTAGGGGCAGTTCTAGTGGTTTCCACTTGGCCTTACCTACTATAATAGCCCTAGCTCCATGAGTCAGAGAACTAATGTGGGGATTCTGCCAATTGCTGAGTATTTTGATTCCAATTATGCATTCTATAACTGTGGAAATGACCATAGAATGGGTACAGAGACCACTGGGCCCACTCTGAGATGTACCTGAGCTAAAAATCAATCACCTGACCTCCATAAGCCCCTAATCTGACTCATGGACCAGTGGTGTTTTGGGTTTCTGGAATTAGTGTCACTTCTGAGCCAAGACCTAATAATCCCTGAAATATCTGATCATTTCCTTTTCCCCAGTGAACAGCCACTCTGGTAAAAGCATGTAGATCTCCTTGGGGAAGGCTGGAAGGAAAGCTATCAGTGTAAATTTTGGGCAGTATAAAAGCGTCCTTCCCCAAGTATAACTGGCCCTCCTTTCATTCATTTCATTCAGGTATATAAACTGTCTCAAGTCTGGGAATTGATTAATGGACCATGACTCTCTGTTTTCTGTTCATTTGACCTAGAATTCTTCTGCTTCTACACCTCAAACAAGAATTTAGTAGACTGCCCATCTATTTTACTTGTAGGTAAATATGTGATTTTCTAGGCAACACCACAAGTATCTGTGAGTCAGATTATTTTGACTGCTGCTTTGAGGCTGCTCTCCATTATGGTGGCCATGTCCACGTTGCCTATGTTGATTAACTGTCACCACTTGTCTTCTGCCAACTCAGGATCCAGTCATCCCCATTGTGTTTAAGGTTTCCAGATCAGTGACAGCAGTTACCACAGTAATATCTAACCTACAGAGAAAGGTGACTACAGAGCTCTTCAGAGCTGTTGGAGCTAGTTTGACAAATTTATTTCTCAAGGTTCTAGTGAAAGATGTTACTTCTAAACATTCCTTAGGTGTGTGAGCAGGACTTGCACAATAAATCTACTCTAACATTCCCATCTCTTCAAGCCATTAGATCCTCTCATCTACATCGTACAAGAGCTGTTCTGGCATTTCGACCTCAGGTAATGCTGGCCAATTTTGATCCATGTTGCAGCCAACTATCCAAACAGTTAATGTCCTTTCTAACCCCTCATGCTAAAACATTGAATGTAGAATTTCTGCTTAGTGGGCCTATAGCAATAGATTCAGTTTGATCCAATGTTATATTCCTTCCACCATTGTCCCACACCCTTGCTATCCATTGCCACACATATTCCCCTGATTTCTCTCTCTATGAACATTGGAAAACTCATGCAGTTCTTTTGGAGTACAGCACAGCTTTTCATGCTTCACACTTTGCACCACACCTTTCAGGACTTATTGGGACTTTGGTCTAGTTAAAGGTCTTTAAGAAAAGAGGGTTGGTGGGTGTGGGTCATGAAAAGAAATGGAAGTGTGTTTCAAGCCATTATTTCAGGGCATTCCATTCCATTTTCATCTGATAAAATAGGATTTGTTGCTCCAGATAGAGGAGTGAGTCCTGTTTTCCCAGGGTTACAGGGTCAGCAGGCCGTGAGGGGAATCTTGTTAGGTGGAGGTTTGATTGCAGACTCCTCTGGGGAGACTGGAAGCTGGGAACCTGTTTCTTCAAGGTAGGCTGGATGTGGAAAAGCTCTTTCCTCAGGGAAATCCATTACAGGTGTATCTAGCAAAGGCTCAGCAGATTCCAGGGATGTCTTCTCCCCATCACCATCATTATCGAGCCATTTCATGATCCCATTTTTTTCTAATCAAAGCCCTTACTTTAACAGCAGACACCCTTCAAGTTTGAGGTTTTAGTCTATGTTGCAAATCTGCTACTTGCACAATGAAGCTTTGTGTCTGTTTTTCAGATATCTCAAGTCTGCAACCACAGGAAATACTATTTTCTTTCAAGGCACACATGGAAACTTTTACATCATTCATACAGTGCTTAAAGTGCAAATTTGAAGCATTCAGCTCATCTCTTTCCCTCATCACTGTATGCAGCATATCTAAGAACTACCCGCCAACATCATTATATCTCTTAATTCCACAAAACTTGTAAAGTGTCAAAAACATTATTAGCCAGTAACTTGCCTTATATAAGCATACAATTAGTAGAATCTACTGCTGATATTTTGAGTCTCTCTTTTGCCAACTCACCCCATGGACTGTCAGTGCCATCTTGATTATTGGAAATAGAATCATTAGTGATTCTAATCAGAGTAGAAAACCAATTGTATAACCCCAATTTAAGATTCTTTTCTCAAAAACACTCCTCGTACCAAACTGTGTTAGTCAGGGTTCTCTAGAGACAGCACCAACAGGAGAGATCTGTAAATGTGAGATTTATCAAAGTGTCTCATAAAACCATGGGAATGGAAGAGTTCAAAATCCACAGGACATGCTGTGAAGTTGGTGGCTCCAGTGAAGGGTCTGGATGAACTCCACAGGAGAGGATCCCTGGCTGAAGAAGCAGCAAAAGAGTCTCTCTTTCCCCTTAACCTCCAACTGATTGGATCATTTCCTTGTGTGGGACACACCATAGTTGATTGCAGATTAAATCAACCACAGATGCAATCAACTGATTGATGTTTTAATACACCAGCCTTCCAATTTATTCAACCAGCCCCAAAATATCCTTGCAGCAATGGTTAGGCCAGTGCTTGCCTGACCAGACAACTGGGCAAATTCATTTGGCTAAGTTGCCACAAGAACATAAGCATCACATGGTCTCACATTAAAATAGAAACGGAATGGTCTAGCACCACAATAAGAATCTGTATCAGAACTTATAAGACTTAGATGAATTCTAACATGTTAAGCCTGTGCCCAAAATACTAGCCTATGTCAGTCTTAATTGTTGTGGAGTGATACTATTGACCTTAAAGAGCACATTTAGCAAAAAAGGTATTTCTAGGTCAATACGAACATTCAAGTCAAGGAAAAACACATTTCTTGGTGAAAATGAAAGCCATATGATGTACATAATTACATTGTATAAACTTTTCAGAATTACTCTTAAAATAATTTGTCAAATTAGCATTTAATGCACTAAAAGTGGGTAAACATACTTTTTGTATCTCCTGACCAGCCAGTATTGTGCATTTTTTGTGTTATAAGAATAGGATCCCCAGCTTGTGTCCAGGAAGTAAAGGTTTTCTAGGAAGCAGGTGAGGTATACTTCATATAGGTGGCTTCTACATGAGGAAAGAGCCACCATAGGAGCTAAACCTTCATACATACAGCCAGCTTTCTCATGAAAGGGCAGGTGGTTCTGAAAAATTAACCTCTCTGGTGTGTCCTCCATCCCAGAGCCTATGAGATCTATGTAGAACATGGGACAATACAACAAAAAGGCCAGTGTCCCATCATTAAAAGATGTGTAGCATGGCTTCTCTCTGCCATCAGTGATTAAGAAGAGTTCAAATAGAGTCGAAAGACTATTCTGGAGGCTACTCTTATGCAAGCTTCATTAGACATTGCTAATTGCCATGTTTGCCAACCCTCAACCAACACCATTCCTATTAACCGTAAAGAACACCTAGACTCTGAGATTTTAAAAATGTTTCACACACTATGACTATTTTCCAGAAACCTACAACCTCCACATGGAAGTTGGCTGGTGAATCATTGTATTGATATTTCTTTTTGTTTTCAGTGTCTTGGAGAAGGAAAAACCTGAAATTGTGGAACCATAGTTCATACCAAACTTTGAAATCTGCTCTATAACTACTTGCTACAATGTCCTATGAAACATATTGCTTTTTTTGTATATATGTTATATTTCACTATTAAAAAACATTTAAAAGAAAGTCACACAGTGTGGCTGAGAGGATATCACAGTATTCTCTCCCAGATTCCCACAGAGCACCTTGCTCATTTGGCACTAAGTCTTTAATATGGAAGCACGGGCATTCAGCAGAATGACTGCAGCTCAAAGCAGAAGAACATGGTACCCAGGAAAGCATCGACATTTTAATAGAGGCTCAAACGGAGAACATAAAGGTGAATAGGGCAATGTCAATGCCCAGAAGCAGTCAGTAGCAGCAGCAGCGGTGGTAATTGGTGGGAACAGTCTTTTTTGAAGAAAATGTGAAATAGTCTCTGAAATGCCAGGCCTGGAACTTTGTTGAAAGTAATGTTCTGCCACTTGATCTAGGGGTAAGTTGCCCATATAATTCCATATCTGTTCATAGGCTGGTGAACAAGAAACACATAGCTTTAGAATATTATCACTGGTTTCTACGTAACTATTCTGTAATGTTTATAAGTTAACTGCATTCTCAGGCATTTGAGAATTGCAGCTTCTGAGTTTGACCTTATTTAAGATGGTGTGGTATGCCATGTATCATCAGCATGACTTCAATGCCGTTAATTATAGAGTTAGATAAAATCATGTTATGGCAAAATATCCAGCCAATCAGATCAATTTAATGTCTACAATAGTTGTGGTTCTGCCATAAGAGAAGTAAAATATATATATATATATATATATATATATATATATGAAAGAGTACATTATTCTTTCAAAAACAAAGAGGTAGAGCAGAATTAAATAGGAATAAAAAGGATCCAATGAAACAATATTTAGAGGCAGGAGGGATAACAAATAAATATTTCAAAAAAGCCAAAGAAAATGCAAATACCAACTGAAGAGTAAAGAGAGTTATATGCACATTTAGAAATGGTTAAAAGATTGTGAGTAAACAATAGAAGAATTGGCCGATGATGTGACTTACACCCAGGAATGTGGACAGCAAGAGCACTTGCTTCTGAAATTTAGGACATCTCTGATAATGTCACTGTGCCTAGGGCTTGAAATGGTCCATAGGTGTCAAGAGCAAAAATATTATAATGTGCCCAAGCAGGGGACTCCGGTCAATAGAAATCTAAGTAGACCAGCTCTCTCTAGCAGGCATTGTGGGAACAGAATTGTAAACAAAGGATCCATACCCACATGGAGCCTACAGTCTAGTGGAGAAGATGGATAGTAATCAGTCTACACACATTATGTTATATTATAATATTTTGTTTTATCAAATCTGAAATGCCAATTGTAAGATATATTATTTTGCATCATAAAAAATATTGCTGATTAAACTATAGCACCATAGTTTGTTATGCCTCAGATTTTAAAATATTTTATGCTTTTAAAGTTTTATTTAGAAATATTTTCATCATATCACTCTTGGTCATACAGAGAAAAAAACATACAAATTAAAAAAACATATAAATTAAATCAATTGGATAATATTTTCTTGAATCATTTTTGAGTGTTAATATAACACTCAAGCTCTTCTTGGTCATGTTGCAAGTTTATAGTTCTAAGGCCATGAAAATGTACAAATTAAAGTGCCCACAAGAGATTGTCTTAACTCCAAAGAAAAGGCGAACAAAGTTTGGGCTTTTTTTCTCTCAGCTGGGAATGCACATGAGGATGTCTGCTAGCTTTCTATCCCAGTTTCTTGTTTCAGGAAACTCCCCTGGGGGGACATTTTCCTTCTGTACATCCAAAGATCTCTGGCCGTGTGGGCTCAGTTGGCTCTAAAGCTTTTCCCAAAATGGTTCCCTCTTAAACTGCTCCAGTAAGTGAGCCCACCTTGAATGGGTGGAGATGCATCTCCATAGAAACCATCTAAATCAAAAATTACCATCCATGATTGGGTGGGTCACATCTCCATGGAAGCAATCAAAATGATCCCACCTAGTAATATTGAATGAGGATTAAAAAGCATGGCTTTTCTGGGGTACATGATAGTTTCAAACTGACATACTGACTCAGTGCATTTTTTATATTTGTTAAGTTTGTGAATTTCTTTCAAATGTGTATTGTTTTGCCTCCTACATCTTCTTTCAAGATGCTGTAATCCATTCTGCATTTTGATACCAATTTATCATGTGAAAGGCTATACTACTTGCACACATAGCTTGGTAACAAAATATAACCCAACTTCATCTAGCAGTTGGAATCCTAAAAGAATACAATGCTGCTTTGGGAGTAAGTGTGGAGATGCAGTCATTCCTCCATTTAGTAGTATTTTTCGCAGAATGAAATTCATGCCACACTGCTATTCCTACACATTTCTTCATTCAAAGAGTCATTTTTGCTTTAATACAGAACCACAGGATAGTTCAAGCCATTTTTTAAATAGCATTAAATTTTAACACACACATAATGTACCAAGTGCGTATAACTCCATATTTGGAAGCTCAAGAGTGATAAACCAGCAAAGGTAACAAAAGGAGTTACCAAGGAGACAAGAAAACTTGTTTGGTCAAGAAAACAAAGGATTTTACTGTGCTAAAAACTACTGAGATGTCAAGTTAAAAAAGGTTTTTAAAATCTCATCATATTCAGTGACAAAAAGGCAATAATGAGCTTAGAAGGAAAATTTTTGGAAGAGTGGCAGCTATGTTTTACAGCTTGTAATGTATTTGGAGAACAAATAACTCTAAGTTAATAGTGTGAGTAAGAATAGACAATTCTCTTGGTATATTTTGTCATGAAGAAGAGGAAAGGAAGGTAGCAATAGCATAAATATGAAATTAGGTGGAATGGAGGGAATTATATTTTTAAGTTAAGGGAGGCTTGATCACATCTAAATGCCATTAACAATGGTCTAGTGAAGTAGGAAAAGACATAGACAAAGAAAGCAAAAGAAAGACACAACTATCCATCTTTCTATCAATCCATATTCTAAGCGCTTGAATGTAGGTTGTTCTATTCTAATTTTTATGGCTAAATTTCTAGAAACCCTTTGCTTACCTCTTTTTGTACCCACAGTTTCGAAGTCATAGAATTGTAGCACCTAAAGGCACTATTGAAGAAAATTGAAATCCAAAGAGGTGGAAATGCCTCTCTCCAAATTATAGTTGAATGTAGAGTTAATATTAATTCTTATCTCCTAGCCCAATATTTTTGCATTGTCACCACATCATCTTTTGATATTGTCTTATCCAATATTAAACAAGTTTGAAAAAGTCTCTTTAGAATGAGGGTATATATTATTCATTTAATTACTTTTTATTATAATAGGAATACATCATTTTATCTTATCATTTTCCTCCCAAAGATTTTAGAGTATCTTAATTTTTCCAGTCACACTCAGATAACATGTGGCTAACATTATTTTTCATTATGCTACCAATAGCTGAAAACAAACCACAGAGAGATTCAATTTCTTTATGAAATTTCAGTGTTGTTTCTTTGATATGGTTAGTACCAAATGTGCTGACACTAATTAACCAACAGAATTCTACTCTCAGATGGCTCAGTTAATGCTTATACTGTGAAAACTGTAATTTCCAAGGCAACAGTATTAATAGTATGCCACCATATACATTTAATATCAATGTGTGTGTGCATGTGTGTTGGTGTGTGTTTGTCTTCAGAATCCCACATACAGCTTCAATTCTAAGTAGCTTGTTAATGAGCTGATGTTCTCTATGGGAAGCCACAATTAACAAAGAAGTTTTGGAGATTTAACATGTCATTGAAAAATATTATAAAACCTGCTAAATATAGGAATAGTTTTCAAATGACACCCTACTTTTGGAAATTAATGGCACACAAAAATGCATATACATATTTGAACATTTCCTACCCCATTAATAATAGGTACTGACATTCCCTGATATGCCATAGTCTGATTTGTAGAATAAAATAATAAATGCAAATCACATCCTGCCTTCAAGTAGATTGTGTCAATAATAAGTGAATTTAGATTTGGATATAAAAGGTGTGTTATTTGGTGAGATTTACAAAAGATAGAAATTAGACTTTCTCAGCTCAGATAAAATGATTTCAGAATAAAGCAGGGACTCTAACATATTTGAACACCGATACCGATGTTCGCAGCAGCATAATTCACAATTGCCAAAAGATGGAAGAAACTCAGATGCCCACCAACTGATGAGTGGATAAATCAAATGTGGTGCATACATACAGTGGAATATTACCCAGCAGTAATAAGGAATGAGGTTCTGATACATGCAGCAACTTGGATAAAACTTTTAGACATCATGTTGTGTAAAATAAACTGATAAAAACGGACAAATCTTGTATGATATCACTGTTTTGAAACAATTAGAATAAACAAACTCACAGAGTCAAAATCTAGAATATAGGTTAGCAGAGAATGGGGTAGGGATAGGAAATGGGAAGTAAGGCTTAAAATTTACAGTTTTCTTATTTACAATGATGGAAATGTTTTGGTAATGGATGGTGGTGGCGGCCACACAACATTGTGAGCATAGTTAATAGCACTGAATTTATATATGAATGCAATAAAAAAAGGAAATGTCAGATTTTGTATATGGGAACAGAATACAATTTTTAAAAAGTTTTTAAAATGGAACTACAATACATAGTAAACCTTAAGTGAAATCATGGATTTTAGTTAGTAGTACAAAGTATAAAATTGTGCTATCATCAATTGTAACAAATGTTCAACACCAATGCAAGTGGTTTTTGGTGTGGTGTGAGTGGGAATCCTGTATTTTATGCATAATTTCTCTGTAAACCCACAGCTTCTCATATAAAGAAAAAAAAGACTTCAAAATATCATTCAGAGATTGCATTTCTATATTCTTCATTCTTCCTTTACTCTCTTCTCACAGTAAAAGTTTGGTATTCATTCAGTAAATTATCAGCTGAACTAAGAAAACAACAACCAAAAAAGCTTCATATCTTCTTCCTTTTCTCAAATCCTGGATATTGATAATGAATAATAACTATAAATATAAATTACAAGGATATTATATTTTAAGTATTTTGGAGAGTAAGTTATCTATATGTATTTCAACATTTCCTTAAATGAAATATCTATATTTCTGCACTCATTTTTAAACAACAGTTTATAGATACTATTCTAATATAGTCCAATAATTATATCCATTTCTTTACGCATAAATATCCACAGTAGATGATGCTGAAATTTATAGCACTATTTTAAAGTTAATTTCCACAGATTATACATTTATTTTTACTTATATAGATATTTACTATGGAATTTCAAAATGAAAATCCTTCCTGAAACATTTGATTCTATAAGTAAGAAACTAATTTAATTTGCAGCTTTAATGGCTTGGCTTATTAACCTGTTAGTTGAAGTAATAGAGGAAAATAATTTTGAACAAAAGCTAGGCTGAGTATTTTTTATTATGGCCTGCAACCTATAATATATGAGTAAGACAATTTGAACTTCTGATTTTCCAATTCTATGTGAAGTTTCAATTCCTGCACTTTTTAATCACCTTAAGTCCCAACATAAATATTGTCAAAAAATGTTTTTCTCTATAATTCTTTCACTGGACAGACGATATGAGTAAAGTAAGATAAAGAAGATGGGTAATTAAGTTCATTCTGTGTCATATTTTAAGAGTTATAAAATGTCACAAATATTCATTGGTTTTAGGTTTACAATTCAATGATTATTAAAATCACCAATACAAAGTTGAACTGAAGTAGCAAGAACTAATAAAATTTTTCTTGGTCCTAAGGAGAAAGCAGTCTTTCCCCATTAAATAATATGTTCTTCAGATACCCTCCATGTTGTTAAGGATGTTTTATTCCTAAACTACTGAGAGCTATTAAAATGGATATGGGTTTGTATTTTGTCAAATGCTTTCTTCTACATTTATCAAGGTGATCATGTGGTGTATTACGTTAATTGATTTTCAAAAATTACACTAACATTCATAGGATACATTTCATTTGGTTATGGTTTAAATTATTTTGAATATTACTGGTAATTATTTGCTAACATTTTGTTGAGTATTTTTCATCTATATTCATGAAAGTTATTGGTCTTTGTTTTCATTTTTATTGTTGTTGTTGTTACATCTTTGGCTTTTGTAGAAAGGTAATATTTATGGCATCATAAAGTGAATAAGAAAATATTCCTTCCTCCTACATTTTCTGAAATAATTTATGAACATTTGGATTTCTTTCTTTCTTAAATGTTTGATAGAATTCACCTGTGAAGCCATGTGGGCCCTGGCTTTTCATTGTGGAAATATTTCAAATTATTTACAAATTGTTAGTAATTTGAATTTTCAGATTATATCTCTTTATATGGAAGTATCTCATAATGCCTAATATTTTGGTTTTATTAACTAAAACACTAGAAAAATAACCATAACTTTTAAAGAATAGTTCAATGTCCTTTTTGGACAGTCAATAAACCAATTATTTTGAAGTTAAGAGATTGTATATGTAAGTAGCAAGTGAAGTTTTGAAAGTTCATTGGACGCTATTATTAAGGAGCTTAATTTTAATCAAATTAAAACTTGTAGCCAACAATTATTACACCATCCTCTCCTCCACTTCTAGTTCTGATAATGTGTATCAAAATGAAATTGCATGTTGTCCTTTTGTTTATTGTTGTGTTAATTGTTTCTCATATTGTATTGTGTGTGTTTTGCATGTGTACATTTTTGCATGTATGCATGTGCTTTAAACATGAATTATGGTTCCTCCTTTTCTTATGACTGTAAAGAGATAAGAAACCCAGAGGTCCTCTTCCACATTTCAAGATCTATTACCTGTCTTCTGTTTTCCAACAGTGGTAATCTTATAGTTGTTAATTTTTTTAAATTATTTATCCAGTACTTATTCAGTTCCATTTTCCCTAGATATCTGATGAACATTCCCAATTCATTTTTGTTTATTTTATACTACTTATTTTTCATATTGTAAGAGTTAGAAGTAACGCAATTTTTAGGATGGAGAAGCCAAAAATGTCTCAGATATTAGAATTCTATTCGGTTCTGAAAAGCATGACTGCCGTCTACTTATTACAATGGATAAAAGTAATCTTTATTATTTTAGATGTCACAAAGAGTATCAACACAATGACACATGTGCTAGACTGGTATTCTTCTCACCTGCTTGAGATTTCTCCCCAACTTACTCCTAAATGATAGCTCAAAAGCCTTCCTCATAGGAGGGCCATGGTGGCTCAGCAGGCAGAGTTCTTACCTGCTATTCTCACCTGCCCTGCTGGAGACCTGGGTTTGTTTCCCTGTGCCTACCCACGTGGAAAAAAAAAAAAGCCTTCCTCGTGTGCTACTTTTGGCCTTACTTCACTCTTCACAATTGCAGTCTTCAGCATGAGGACAAATGTCTTTCTTGTCAGACTCCTGTTTTACTAGGTATACTGTCATATAAATCTCCTTAAATAACAGATACCTTTGATGCCTCTGCTTTGTTTAAACTAAGTGAACAACTGTGCTGGCAAAATATTCTAACTCCAAAGAGTGACCCAAGAATTGATATAAAATATATTCTGTCTTGTACATAAGCAAGGAAAAGCTTCATCTATTCAAAATTTAAAATATATGTATTTCGGTTTTCAGGGAACTCTAGGTCTTAGTTTTTCAGTTAAAATCTCTTCAACAGACTAGTTAGTCCATAGAACTACCACTCTTTGGCTAGACCACAAGTGATGGAATAGCAAGTTAAACCCTTCTTAGCACTTATTTAATGCTAATAACAAAAGCTTTAAATTTTCAGGTGTCAAATATATACAAAACAGCGTTATTCAAGGAATTTTATACGCAATGTTATTATTCGCCCTGTAACTTCATTATTATATTCATTTACAGTGGAAGAAGTACATCTTACCTAAAACAGCACAGGCTGGAGTATGCAAGAAAACCCCAGTCTGACTATATATTCCAGTTTCTTTGTGGACTCAAACATGAGAAAAACAAAATATTCCTTAATGTGTACTACATTTAATGCAGTGCAATAAATAGGTACAGTATATTAATGTTACTAAATCCTCACTGCCACTTTTTGAGGTTGAGATAATTAATCTCATTTTAGCATTGAGTAAACTGTTGCTCAAAAATGTTAATTGCTTTGTACAAAATAGCAAAGCTAATAAGGAGAACAAAACATGTCAATCTGATATTTAATTCTACCTACCTCTTTACATTCACATTGTTTCTTTTGCTGGCCTCCAGTATTTTCCACACATGCATTCACTGATCAATATTCTGCTGATCTCCTGCAGAACTTGAAGTTCTCTCTATGTCACATTCTCCTCTGTGATATCTCTGCCCTGTGAACTTCAGCTGCTTTGGCCTCCCTGTACTCCCAGACTCATCTCCTCACAGAGAGAAAGCTGAGTTTTGTACTAAGCCATGGCAATAGTACAGCTTCATTACTTTCTTATTTCTATTTCTCAGGGTTCATTGCCTCATTGACTGATGTGACACATTTTTCAATTTATTTTATCTGGATTCTTAGTAGTTTCAGGTGGTAGTAGAAGTCTGGTCTCTTTTTTTCTGCCTTTACTGGAAGCCAGATTGGTCTTTTATAATTAGGTGCATTTAACATCTTCTCCATATGTACTACCTATAATATATAATATTATTTCTCCTCATCTTGAATAACTTCCTTCAGCATCTCTTGTATTCAGCTCTCATGGCAATTAGAATTTCTCAAGTTTGTTTTATCTAAAAGTGCCTCCATTTTTAAAGGTCATTTTGCAGGTTGAAATTATTATATACTTTTTCTTTGTCACATTAAGATGTTGTTACATTTGGCTTAGCCTCCAATTATTCTAATCAAAAGCCAGCAGTTATTATACTTCCTGATCCTTTTATTTATAGTGTGTCTTCTATAGTTTCTCTCCTTTTAGTTTTTTTTTTTTTCTTTAGATTTTGGTATTTGAAGTTACAATACGCTGTGCCTATGTGTTTAGGTTTTTTTTTTTTTTTTTTTTTTTTTTTTTTTTTTTTTTTTTTTTCTATACTTCTTGATGTTAAAATTCTTCTATCTGTATTTTTGTGCTTTCAATACATACTTGCAAATTTGGGGTGTTAGTATATGTTCAAATAATGTTCTGTTCGGTGCACGGGTGGTTCAGTGGTAGAATGCTTGCCTTCCATGAGGGAGACCCGGGTTTGATTCCCGGACTATGCGCTTAAAAAAAAAAAAAGGTCTGTTCCATTTTCTTTGTCATCTGCTTATGGAACTCTAACCAAAGCTATATTAGAGTGATTGGTATTTCTCTCTGTTACTCAGTTTGTATCATTTCAATTGGTCTATCTTCAAATTCAGTGATACTTTTTCCACTATCTCTTATCGCCTAACCATTTAATCTGATGATTTTCTCATTTCAGATATTGTACTTAGCTTCTGTATTTTTATTTGGTTTTTTAATAGTTCTTTTCTCATTGATATACTTCATATGTTTACTATTTGTGAGTATATTTTCCTTCAAAATTTAAGCATAGTTTAATAGTTGCTTTAAATTATTGGATTATTAATTACAATATCATAATTTAAGGATTTTGTTTTCTGTTTCTGCATTTACATATAGTATAAGTATACATAAGTATATGTAATATATTGGTGTTTCATTGCTTCTGTTTTGTTTTTATTATATAGTGGACATTAAAAATGATTTGTTGCAGAGTCTCTGGATTTTGTTATAATCCTCTACAAGGGTTGATTTTTGTTTAAACAGGCACTTTACTTGGCTGGATTTAAACTTTTATGTTTTCCCTGTATGGGAAGCAACTGAAAACTGTTGTGGTGGTTTGGAGCCATCTACCCAGAAAAACATGTTTTTAAATTTAATTCATTCCTGTGGGTGTGATCCCATTGTAGGGAGAAAATTTTGATGAGAATATCTCAGTTAAAGTGTGGCCCAATTCAACAGGATAGGCTTTAATTCTATTCCTGGGGTCCTTTATAAACAGAATGGAATTCAGGCAGAAAGAGATAAGGCCACAGAGGTAGCAACCAGAAGCTGAAAATAAATAGAACTCAGAAGAGAAAGAAAAGACAGGACAGGCTGCCATGTCATTGCCATGTGACAGAGGAGCCCAGGACCAAGACTCAATGGCAGCCAGCCCTAGAATGCCAGTCTTCAGGAAGAAAGCATCCCCTATATGATGCTTTGGATAATGCCTTCCTTAGCCTCCAAGTTGTGAGCCAATAATTTCTATTCTTTAAGCCAACCCATTGCATGGTCCTTGTTTTAGCAATGAGGGAAGTAAAACACTCTTGCTCAGTTCTTTCAGATTTTAGTTGCTACTTTTTCCCCAGGTACCCGCATTCTCTTTCATGCATAAAAAAATACAGTTTTTTATAAAAATTTGTTCAGAGTTTTTACATAGTTTTTCTCTTCACTTCTCTCCTATACATAGTTTTCTTCACTTTGTCCAAATTCTTCCCAGGCCCAAACTCTGCTCTGAAATGTTATCCTAGTAAGACTGCGATTTTCCTACCATAGGAGCAGTTATTTGGAGGGTACCTTCAAGAAAAGTCTCCAAACTCGCATATCTTACTTTTTCCAATTTATATTTAAGGAGAAATTCACTTCCAGTTTCTGTTACTTTTGTTCATTCTATATTGCCTTCAAATGGCATTTTTTTCTTTCTATTCTGTTTTCCTATCTGCAATGCATTTAGTCTAATTGAACTACAATAGTCAGAGTGCTGTTTGTTTGGTTTACTAACGCTGACAAAATGCAATATACCAGAAGTGGGTTGGCTTTTACAATGGGGATTTATAAATTTACAATTTACGGTTTATAGGCCATGAAAATGTTCAACTCAAGGCATTAACAGGATGATACCTGGATTCTGAAGACATGCTGCTGGCATCTGGAGCTCGCCTGTCACCTGGCAGAACAGGTGGCACTGTCTGCTGGTCCTTCCCACCTGGGTTTCATTGCTTTTGACTTCTGGCTTCAGTGAATCCCTCTCTAAACTTCTCTGGTGTTCTTCTCTGAGCATCTCTTAATTTTATCTCTTAGTTTCTGTGTGTTTTATCCTCTTATAAATGACTCTAGCAATAGGTCCAAGACTCACCTTGTTTGAGGCAGGTCACATCTCAACTGAAATAACCTAATCAAAAGATCACATATACCTGTGGGTGACTCACAGATTAAAAGAACACAGCTTTTGCTGGGGCACAAAAAAAAGCTTCAAACTACAGCTGTTAGCCTTTTAAAAAATTTATTTTAACGTAAATGATCTCAAATAGCTTTATAAAGTAAGCAGGTTTTAAAATAAGAAATAAGTAACTATTCTAAATGTGTCACAATCGTTCACTTACCTCCCAAATCTGTTGAGCCTGTCTCATTTTGTGAAGACTTAATTGAGACTAACCATCATAAAACCTTTCCAAAAACAGGTGAAAGAAATGGGCCTGCCTGCCAACCTTTCTCCCTGGAAAATTACATAGTTCAAGCATGATGTTATGTTATGTATCCATATAAACATATCCCCATTAAGTTGGAGAACACTTTTTTCACACAAAATGGAAATTATTTGCCATACCTTGTTTCCATGAATGAATGAATGACATTTTCCTTTAATAAGTTTTCCAGTTTACCTTCTCTAGGACTAGTTCCCCAATTTGTACAATTTGTATATAATCTGAATATATCCTCACTTCTCTTTTAGGGAATTTATCGTACTGTACCATCATAGTTGGTTTAACTTGCTTTTACTTATGTATTGTGAAAACTTTGAGGTCAGGATTGAGTCATTTATTTTTACATACCCTTACACATTTTTCAAAAGTAGTTGCTTAAAATATGTATTTCATAAGCTAAACTTTTTTAGTAGGTAGGATTATAATCTCTTCTTTGTAACTTTTCCTTATATTTTCTAGGTCAGTGCCATAATTTTAAAATGTGTATTTGGAAACTTTCAGGATTTGCAGTTGTAAACATTTGCTTATTTACCTAAAAAATATTGAAACACTACAATGTAATATTTTACATTTTCAACTCATTCAAAAATAAACCCTACTCTTACTGAATTTTGTATGTATGAAATAATGAAACTTACCCACATAATTTTCTTTTTAATATCGTAAGTGAAAAACTTAGCAGATTTCATCTTCTTCACACCAATCTGTAGTTATGTTTGTTTCCTTGCATATAAATAGGAATTCATAACTGCTTAGTTTTTAAAATCTATCTGGTCATTAATTTCCATTATTCACTTACTAGTATAGGAGTTATTTTAAAATTATTTCATCTTATTTTATGTTTCGTTGAAATGTTTCCTTTGTTCCTTCTTAAATTTAATAAGGAGTTTTACCTTCCTTTCAGTTGCAGAGGAAACAACAAATATAGGCATAAGCAATTTTGTAAATTATGAATTTTTTTCTGCCAGAAATACTTTCTAAATATACTAAAAAGTCATTTAGTCTTCAAAATATATAGTTAAAACAGATTCATCGTTCAGTATTTCTTGCTTTTACTCTATCCAAAATATTTACATATCAACTACATTTCCATAACTGATACAAGGTTTTGGTAAAACGAAAAAGCAAACATAATTAATGTTGAGAGTCCCTTTTCCACCTGGAAATAAAGAACAATTGCTCATAGGAGAAATAAATTAGGAAGCAGGCACCTAAAATAATGGCCTGCCAAAACAGGATAATTAATTCTGGGTGGCAGAGAACTGATTCTAATGTGTATCATTAACAGTATTTAACTCAACTCTGCTTTTAGATTTATACTACTTTTTGCACACACACATATACTGTATATGAATTTTGAATACAACTTTTAACCTACTTTGTAAGTAATAAAATGCTTAAAGAGAATTTTAAAAAGAAAAAAGAGAAACCATTTATCATGGCGTTAAAGATTTTTCTTATGTGAGCCTTCTGAATTGCTACCATTTTGGAGAAGGCTGTTCTGTCTGCTGAGAACACTGCTGTTTTGTTGCCTGCAACACTGCTAGCAGGTGGTAAAAATGAGGAAAATATAGAAAATGGAGCATGTGTTGTTGAAGAGGGAATGATTTTCTGTAACTAGTTCGAAAACAATATTAAATGGCAATTCTACAATATGTTGCATTAGAAATTGATAGCCAACACCTCAATGTCCAAAAAATTAAAGTATATTTAACAAAGACTAACTATTGGTGTTTATATTCACTACAACCCAAAGCTAGTAACATTTAATAATAATTAATGTTATTATTGAGACCCTTTCACTCTCAAAAGCTGTATAAGCTGGCACATGTTTAATGGCGCATGTTTCATTTTGGTCGCATTGAAACTCTACAGAATGACATATTCAATATCTGCCTGAGTTGACTCAGCTCTTCATATTTTTTTAATATAGATAAAATTGCTTACTCTAATGCTTTATTTAGGGTTCTCCTTTAAATTATTCTTTAAATGCTCAACTGCTCTCTAATGTCCTTTTTTTTTTCATGTACCGGAGTTCCTTCAAAAATCTTGACTGATTTTCACATGAGTCAGGGCTTATTTAAAGTAGAACTTAATCAATCTGCTACTTGACAGAAAGTGAACCAAAAATGTTTTAAGAGGGAGTGAGAGGAGGAGATGAAAAATTAAATTCCACTGCTCACCACTATCCTATATCAAACAGTATACCAAATGTTCCATTCTTCTCTTCATCTGTGATATACTTTGTAGCTATAATCTTTAGTTTTAGAATTACATGCTTAAATATAAAAATATGAAAGTTAATCTTCTTTTGAATTAAAGCAGTAAAAGGCGAAAGGTAGCAATATATCTTCTATCAGGAAAAAAGTATATATGATAGTATAAGAAGAGTACATACCAATAAAACTGGAATTGATTTATTACTTTCTACTAGAAGGATAATCTGCCATGTGCTAGAGACTCAACAAATTTTCCTTAAATGCATATTGTATGTTAGGCACTGTTCTATATTCTGAGGATACAACAACATGATATGCTATTGCTTTTAAAGAACGTAGTTATGTAACAAAGAAAGGAAGGAAGGAAATGAAGGAATGGAGGGAGGAAGGGAAGGAAAAAGGAAAGAAGATACGGAATGTGGTGGCTTGAGGTTTTATGTACACCAGAAAAACATGTTCTTCAATTTAATCTGTTCCCGTGGGTCAGGAACATTGTAAGAAACATCTTTTGATGAGTTTACTTCAGTTAAGAAGTTGTGATCTACCTCAATCAAGCTGGGTCTTAATTCTATTAATGAAATCCTTTATAAGTGGAATAAAATTCTGACAGACACATGGAGAAAGCCATAGAAAGGAAGAGGCTGCACATCAACAGAAACTGAAAGAATAGGAAGAAACCAGCAGATGCTGCCATGTACCTTGCCCAGTGACAGAGGCCACCCACCAGCCCAAAACAACCAGTCTTCAGTAAGAAAGCATCACCTTGAAGAGGCTGTTATTTGGACTTTTTCTTAGCCTCAAATTGTGGGCAATAAATTCTCATTGTTTAAACCAATCTATCCCATACATTTACTAAAGCAGCAAAAGAAACTAAAACAGGGGAAAATAAGTATGTAAAATATTTTCAGTTACTATAAAGTGCTATAAAAGGAGATTAACAAGATTAATGTGATTAAAAGTGATGAAGGATCTGATTTTGCCAGGAAATTCAAAGAAAACCTCTGAGGAGTTGACATCTCATATGAGATAGGATGATGATAAACAAGTAGTAATATAAAGGTGTAGTTTTTGAGATGGAATCAATGTGAGAAGGAAAGAAAGAAAGCCTCCAACCATTCCACCATTTTCCTTGTATCTTTTTATGTTGACAGAGTATTTACATTCTTTAAATCTTTTAATCACAGCTCAAAAATTTCTCCTTTGTTACTTTGGCTTTGGAAGACATAAGCCATTAGCAGAGGAAATGATCAAGGAAACTCAGTCAAACTATTCCCTTATCACTAGAATAAAAGCCAGCCTCTATATGCTGGTCTTCATATCTTGGTAAATGACTCTCCTTTATTTGCAGTGGTCCATAGTTGCATTCTTTCAGCCTCTTCAATGTCCCAAATTTGTTAGCTTTTTACCACCTCTTCAAACACTTTTTTTTTTTTTTTGCTTAGAATGTTCTTCCCATTGAATGTTCTATGCTGGTCTTTCCACGTCTGTTATGTTCTGCCTCTCCTTCAAATCTCACCCCTTGCAGATGCCTTTGCTTCCTATCCTACATAAAGAAGCCCCCCCCCACCCAAGCTCATGTGCTGGTTTGCTAATATTATGTATCTCAGAAAAGCCATGTTTTAATTCTGATCCAATCTTGTGGGGGGCAGCCATTTCTTTTAATCATGATTCAATATTGTAGGGTAGAAACTTTTGATTAAATTATCTCCACAGAGTACATGTTCGATTGTGGGTGAGGCCTTTTGATTAGATGGAGATGTGACTCCATCCATTCAAGACGGGTCTTGATTAGTTTACTAGAGTCCTTTAAAAAGGGAAACATTTTGGAGAAATCTGAGTTGCAGATGTTTGGAGAACAGTTGCCTCAGAGCTAAAAGAAACACAGATGTTTGAACATGCTTGGGGAGTTGACAGAGAGAGCAGATGTTTAGATACAAGTAAATCCCAGTAGATATCAGCATGTTCCTTCCCATGAGATACTATGCAAGCCAGAACTCAGAGTTGTGCCCTAGAGGAGATAAGTGAATGCCCACAGATGCTTAGAGAGGAAACCATTGGCATCAGAAGCTGGAAGCAACAGAACTGGGAACACGGACCATCAAATAGCAGCCATTTCCTTTCCCAGCTGATGAAGTTGTTCCTGAAAGCATCAGCCCTTCTTGAAATAAGGTAACCTCCTGTTGCTGCCTTAATTTGGACATTTTCATGGCCTTAGAACTGAAACTTGTAAAGTAACAAATACCCTTTTTAAAGCCATTCCATTTCTGATATATTGTATTATGACAGCATTAGCAAACTAAAATAGATTTTGGTACCAAGAGTCGGGTGCTGCATTTTCAAGTACCAAACATGTTGGAACAGCTTTTTAAATGGATAAGGAGAAGATTCTGCAAGAGTTCTGGGGTGCTTGATAGAAAAGACCTAGGATGTTTTGAAGAGACTGTTGGTAGAAATGTGAACTCTAAATATACTTCTGATAAGGCATTAGACAGAAATCATGCACCTGTTATTGCAAACTGGAAGGAAACTGATCCTTGTTTTAAAGTGGTAGAGAATTTATCCAAATTATGTCCTGACTTCCCATGGACATTAAAATTCAAAAGTGGTGAGCCATGGTACTTAGCTGAAGAGATTTCCAAACTAAACGTGGGAAATGCAATCGGGCTTCTCCTTGAAGCTTACAGTGAAATGTGACTGGAAAGAGATAAGCTGAGAACTGAATCTCTGGGTAAAAAGTAAAAAGAAATTCATGGTCTGGAAAATTCTAGGCTTTTGGAAAGTGAGGCCCCAGTGTTATAGTTTGCTAGCTGCTGGAATGCAACACACTAGAGACAGACTGGCTTTCAATAAAAGGGGATTTATTTAGTTGATGTATAGGTCTTCAGAGGAAAGGCAGCTAACTTTCAACTGAGATTTTTTCTTACATGGGAAGCCACAGGGTGATCTCTACTGGCCTGCTCTCTAGGTTTCTGTGTTCCAACAACTTTTCCCAGGGTGATTCCTTTCTGTATCTCCAAAGGCCTGGGCTGAGCTGTGAGTGCTGAGATGAGGAATGCTGAGCTGCTTGGCTGTGCTACACTGAGTCTCTCATTTAAGCACTAGTCAATTAAATCAACATCATTCATTGCAGCAGGCACGCCACCTAGCCAACTGCAGATGTAATCAGCAACAGATGAGGTTCACATGCCATTGGCTCATGTGCACAGCAATAGAACTAGGTACCTTCACCTAGCCAATTGACACCTGAATCTAACTACCACACCCAGTCAATAGAGCTCCATGTGAGGATTTAACCAAACATGGAACCATTCAACATTTCAAGAAAAGCCAATTGGAAATGGAAAGTCTTAGTGTCTGATAGTTAAGCTCCCTGCATACTACATAGAAAACCAACAAGAGTGTTGCAGAATCTGTATAAACAAAACCACTGCCAGTAGGGACTAAAAGGAACAGAAAAAGGGACAGATTGGAGTAGAAATGACTAAAGAGGAAGAACTATGGAAGCTAAAATCTGTAACCAAGAAACCTCATGCCAGGAGTGCACTAACCTGCCCAAGCATTAGGAGAGAGTGAATTTGCCCCAAAGGCAGAGGGCTGGCCTTCTACCTCAATTCTCAGGAAAAAATTTGCCATCCCAGGTCTCAGAGACAGTGGAGTGCATAAACCGGAGATTGGGGGAGGGGCCTTGCTCCCACCCCATTGTTCTGGAGGGGTTGAATGGCAGTAGCCCTGGAGATGGCAGAGATCCCAGGTGTTGTCCTGAACCTTGGAAAGGATGGAGCTGAGAGAAAAGTGGACCCCCAATGCATCTCAGTGTTGCACCTCATCTCTGCATTTGGAAATAAAGCAAGGCCACTGCTAATGTCCTTGGAAAGGGTGGGACTGCTGTTTTCTATAGCTCTGAGAATAAATGAATCTCGGACTTTGAAATTTAATGGAATTTGCCTTGCTGGTTTTAGGAGATGTTCACAAGCTTTGACTCCTGTTTTCCTTTTAATATCACCATATGTCAATGGGAACATGTATCCTATGACTGTTCTTCATTTATATATTGGCAGCAGAAAACTTGTTCTGAGTATCACAGGTCTAGATCCAGAGAATTTTTTGCCTTAGAACAGACCATGTGTGTACCTGATTTTGATGAGATTATATGCTGATTTTTGTTGTAATGGTATTTGTATTGTTATTCAAATAGTTTAAGTTTTGTGCTATTGTGATGGAGTGAATATATTTGTATATTGAAAGACCGTGTCTTTTTGGAGGTTCAGAGGGTGGAATGTGCCAGTTTAAACCTATTATGTACCCCAGAAAAGCCATGTTATAATCTTGGTCCAGTCTTGTGGGGGAAGCCATATCTTTTAATCCTGACTCAATATCATAGGGTAAAAACTTTTGATTTGATTATCTCCACAGACATCTGGCATCCCCAATTGTGGATGTAACCTTTTGATTAGATGGAGATGACTCTACCCATTCATGGTAGGTCTTGATTAGTTTACAAGAATCCTTTAAAAGGGGAAACATTTTGGAGAAAGCTTACAAAGAGGTTTCTCCATTTGCTTCAAAGCTGACAGAAACATGGAACTTGGAGATGCTTAGGGTGTCAACAAGAGAGCAGATACCTAGATAGGGATAGAGCCCAGTAGATGTCACTATGTGCTTTCCCATGAGATCCTAAGCAAGCCAAAACCCAGAGTTGTGTCCGAGAGGAGCTAAGTGAATGCCCACAGATGCTTAGAGAGGAAATCACTGGCATAAAATCTGGAAGCAACAGAACTGGGAACAAGGACCAATAGATGCCAGCTACTCCTTTCCCAGCTGACAGAGGGACATCAGCCTTTCTTAAGTGAAGGTAACCTCTTGTTGGTGCCTTAATTTCACAGTCTTATAACTGTAAACTTGTAACATAAGAAATTCCCTTTATAACGCCATTCCATGTTTGAATATTGCATTCTGGCAGTATTAGCAAATTAATACAGTTCAGAATTAAGAAAGATTAATTGCTCAAGTAAAAATTCTTTAATTTTAGAGAACTTTTTTTCTCTAACATCCCACAGCCCACTCCTCAGAATGGCCTGTGTCTTTTCAGCTCTACCTTAAAAATACATGTCAAGACTTACTCTCTCAGTATTTACATTGCCACAGTTTCTTACCTAGATGATGGTAACAGCTTTCTAACACCCTGGTTCCATTCTTAACCTACTAATGTATGGTCTTCGCATAGCACACAGAATGATATCTTAAATCGGTAGATACAAATATTACTTTTTTTGATATTCCATGCTGTGGATTGAGTTGCTACACTATGTATCCTGGGGATACAGGCTCAGTTATAATGGAAACATTCAGCAAATGGCCAATTTATTACCTACATAGCACAAATAGTCCAAAAGAGCAGGATAAGAGGTCCCATCATGGCTAGTCTCCAAGGGAAGTCAACTGGGTTGGTGGATAGCATACAGCATTGAGTCAGAGAAAACAGACAATTCTGTACTACCCAAGGCTTAGGTATTGATACAACTCAGGGAGAGGGGACCTGTCCACTGAGAGCTTCTGCCCTGATATGCAGCTGGGATTGCTTCTTCCTGAGTTCTGGGTTTAAAGCTTGGTCAAGCCTTTTCAATAAACCTAACATACCCCCTAGTTTGTGGAATGGAAACAGATTGAAAGATTAAAGAATTAGGTATTTGGTGGGTGACAGCTGGGAAATGGCCACTAATCATTTGTCTGTGACTGTGACTTTCCTAGCATTACACCCACCAACCTTTGACCAGGCCTAGCTGCCTTCTCAGTATTAACTTCCATAGCATAAACCTACCTCCCAAATCAGACATGAAGTCAGAGATGGGTCAAATCTACTGGCCAGTGGCTCTCAATGATGTTGACAATAAAATTTTGGGAACACTAAGGGCTGCACCACATTATAATGGCTCCACTATTCTTCATTACTCCAAGAAAGTCGATCAGTTCAGTTTGGAGTAATGGTTGTACATATGTACCCTTAACCTCCAGGAGACAGCTGAAAAAGTATTACAGACTATTAGTTTGTACAATTGGCAGTGAGAGGGCTTGCCATTGGATTTTAGTCACCTCCTTGTTCCACCTCCCATGAGGTATTAACCCACAAATTAAAGGAAGTATTAGCAGTAGACCTTAAGCCTCCTTGTTGGGCTAGATGGAACTCCTAAGTTAACGCAATTATCAAACTCTACTTTGGCTAGAGAGTCTAATGATTTAGTCTGAAAGGCTAGTGCTGTAAACTCAGTAACATCAGCCAAGGTAGCTGATAAATTGCATATCATATATTCATTGGTGCTTACTTCCATTCAGGACAATAATGAGCTGCCAAAAGGTGTGAATTCAGATTCATGGACCTCCTTCTCAGGCAAATCATGCTTTACTTGACATAATAAATTGGAAAGATGACTGGGCCATTTGCCAGTTATATTACATTGGGAGTTATTCCATCCCAACAGTTTGTCCAAGGGTGTGGAGAAGAAAAGTTCACAACTGATGGTTGTGCCTCTTTGTCACAGTGCATAAATGAAAGACTTCCTGATTTTAGCTAAAACATGATGCAGGAAAAGTCAGCTCCTTGAGTGTAAATCCTGACTTGACAAAGAGAGGAGATAGTACGAAGGATCAAATGGCAGCGTCAGCAGTTGGCTAGGATCCCTGTGGTAAACTGGATGAGGGGGTTTTCCTTCCAGGTCGCTGCTGGGACAAATCTGTGGAAACTAGAGAGGGCATCAGTAACTTGTCCTGATACAATGGCCATGTAATAACTTCCCATGGACTTTTCTTGACCTATTTGCAGTAATTTATTTTTCCCTCTCAGGCCAAACAGTCTGTCTGCTTCTTCCCCTGAACTATAACCTCATCCCCAGCTCATTGATTTGATTGCCAAAAGGACATTTCAACATTCGAGCCCTGGTCGTCTATAGTTAGCAACCATGCTCCAGTCACATTTTTCACTGTCCAAACTAGGCTAACACAGGTAGAATATAGCGAAACAGACAGAAGATCCTTTATAAATTCAGAAATGTCATTTCCCACCAGGGAGGTAGAACTACAACTGTTGGGCAATGCGTCAAGGGAATGGGAGCCCTGGAGGTGCATGATCTGTCACTCACCCAACAGAGACAGACAGAATTTGTTGGGATAGAGGACCATATCCTTGCAGTCACTGCTGGGATGTGCAGTGGTGCAGGATATCAATTGTTCTTCTGCATTCCCTGATGAGAAAAATAGCCACACAGGCCACAGGGATCAACCCAAAGGTAACAGTAACCTCCTATTCTCACACAAGTTGGAACAACAGAAATCTCTGAATGGTATTTGCTGCCCCATCACCTCTGCATCTCCTAGTATGATAGTGAAAACAGCACCTACACTCTAAAGCTCCATAAAGGTTTTTTCACTGCCCCCAAATTGTACATGTATGGATGTTGGTTCTCAGGGGGTAGACTGGGTCCTTAGCCCTACCTCTAGACCATTTCAAATGTTCCCTCCCAGAAGCCAAACTCTTCAATTGGAGCCAAACTGAAAAACATGAGATTGGCAGATTCTCCTCCTTTCCTACTGTCCTTATTTGGGGAATCTGGGGAGAGAATCAGGCAGGGGAAGATTGTATTTGCACTGCTGTCATCCCCCTGTAGGCTATATTTTGCCTAAAGTTCTCCAATGGAGATCATATAGTGTCCTATGGGACTACTTGTTCTAGTAGCCACAACAGCATAGCTCATTAAGTAAGGGGCCCAATAGGAAAGGTCATCTCCTGACCCATCCCAAAAGTCTCAGGACTTGCTGTATAAACAGGTATGTGCCTATTGACCACTGTCCTGGCTCTTTTGTCATTTACCATGGTAAAATGACCTCTCTAGTAAAGGAGCCATTTCACGAAGTACAGAGAATATGATAAGCCCACTGAATCATGTCTCCCAGGGGAACCCCTGGAATGCGGAGCAGAACCAGTTTGTTGCACCACTTAGGAGTGCCCATTTCTAATAAAATCATCAATGCCCCACAAAGAAATGGTACTGTAATGGGCTAAATCCTTCCAGTGAGGGTAATACATTCACCTGTCAGCGTGCACCTAGCTGTTGCTGCATGACCATAGCCTCCTCCTTGTTACTGTAAGGTTTAACCGGAACTCAGGGGAGGTCACCTAGAGTGAGATACACTAGTCTAACTCCCTGAAAGATCCAGTCAAACAGAGGCTGCACCTGTGGCACTGAAGCTGTGGCACACCTGTTTCAGAACCGTGAGCTACTCCTTCCCAACCCCCACTTCTTAACTCAATTGGATGAGAGTTTGCTGAAGGACAGCGTTGGATGTGAGGTGGTCAAGCCTCCTTCACTCAGCCTGGTTTATCAGGGCTATAGTGGTGCCCTCATTGAAAAGTTTAGAAAAGATCTTCTCTAGGCTTCTGTCCATAACTATAATTCATATCTCAAATCTTGTTCTCTATAAAAGCTCAAATGTCTTTTTCACCTCCAGTTCCCCATCTTCAGTTTTAACAGTTGGCTCACAGTAACCAGAAGATCAGTCTGAGTACCCTGAGTGCAGATATGTCTGGTTTCAGAATGAAATTGGCTATAAGAAGCCACTAGACCAGGGGAATGACATCAAGGAAGGTGGAAGATCGAAGATCATTGATCTTAACATGGAACCAGATTACCAACTCCTTGACATTCATGGGGGGATTCTCAAATCCCACTTATTATCACCCTCCTTCCTACAGAGGATGGAGACAACATGCTGTATTTCTCCTAGCCATGGGTCAGTATCATTTTCAAGACTGGTAAGGTGAGGATGACTCTCAGTTCAGCCCACAAAGCCTGTGTTGCCTACAACACTTCTGCAAAAAGTTAACACAAAAGCAACAAAAAGAATAGACAAAAAATTAATGCACTCCATTCTTCCCCATGCACCCTGCTTGCTGTGCCAAAATCTGTGGAGTGAGTTTCTACATAGTATATTGCTGGCACATAGTCTGAGGCACACAGAAACTTTCAGCAAATGACTGCTTACTTACACAGTATAAAGGGTCCAAAAGAGCAGGAAAGGAGATCCCATTGTGGCCAGTCTCCTGAGGAGGTCAACTGCTTGAGTCTGAGTCTGTGGATGGCAGCTCACCATGACCTGCTTTGCATCAGAGGGAAAAGACCAAGCTATGCTGCTCAATGTTAATGTATTTATATAACCTTACAGGGGATCCTGCCACTATAAATTTCCCCTCATAAAAGCAGCTGGGGTTGCTTGTTCTTGGTTTCTGGGTTTAAGGGCTAATCAGGCCTTTCTATTACAGCTACCTCCCTGGGCTATGAGAAGGAAACAAACTTAAATATCTGCACCCATAGAAAAGGAGGCAAGGTGTAGGAGAGGGCTGGGAGATGGCCACTAGGCATGCATCTATGACTTCCCCAGGAATGTGTTTGCATCACATTTTAAATAAATTCAAACTCTAGTGATTAGAGCTAGATGATTAAAATTCGATTCCAATTTTGTCATTTCTCTACCTTGCCAATAAGATAGTAACACATTTTTCCTAAGACACTCAAGAAATATCTAAGAGTTGGCAAAGCATTTCATTTCCCCCAGAATTTATTCTCAAATATAAGCTTGGAATAGCTAAATCTATCTGAGCTCTTGGGAAAAAAAGTAGTTACTGTACGTAATACCAGGTGAATTTTTAGTATCAGAAACTACCAATATCTCCTTGCTCTAGGAACTTTCAATTCTCCTTAAGTGAAAATCTGGTAGGATTTATCTAATTTCTAAATTCTTATTGTGGAGTAGAGGAATCACCTCAATAAATGCACTTTTCTGTACAGAAACATTTCCCCCTTAAATTCCATAGTTATATGCAACAGGATTGTCTATTTTAGCAATTTGGGCATTATTACTGCTAACCTTTCATTACCCAGTTGATTTTGATTTTGTTGTTCTCATGGACCAAATATGACTTTAAGAATCTCACAAATTATGTACTTCACTTGGTTTATAGCATCACTTAGATCATGTTTTCCTTTAGGCTCCAACCTCAGTTCTTAGTGAAAACTCATATTAAGTGGTAGAATACTAATATACTTGATTATTTTGACCACTTCAACTACTGCTGTTACCATTTTATTTTGATAATAGAAAAATTAGGTCACATGAATCAGCAAATGAATCTATCAGTTCTTTTCCAGTAGATGGGATGCTTTCTTAAAATGATGGTTTGAGAAATCACATTTTTAATTAGTGCCTACTTTTCTTCAGGTCCTGTTTTATTCAGTCCTATGCAAATGCAAGCAAAGATTCCCGAATTTGGTAAATGCAAAGGAAAATACATTGATGTGTTCCACTAGTTATGATTTGGGTTACAACATTTATATTGATACTTGTTAAAGACCTCAAAGCCAAGGTATTTTATCATTTTAAATGAATTGGAAGAAATTAAAATTATTCCTTTAATAATATTTTGTCACTTTTTTTTATTCTGACCCCTTTTCTTGAATTGGAGAAGAGGACTTTTACTTACTGTACTTCAAATATTGCATAAATGAGAATGGGATTATGTCCCAGTGAACTATTGCTCTACTCCAAAAGCTCAGTTCTGCCTGGTTCTTGAAGCATTCCCTGAGCAAGCAAGTTTGATCACTATGTGGTGCTAACAGTAGGTGGGATCTGAAATGAACTTTGCTGCAATTAGCGTGGTGCTCTTAGCTTACCACTGTGAACCACTGTCTTCAAAGCCTAAGTGAGCTCACACAACTTCTGCCATCTTTATCTATCCTTGACATGGACTTTCAATTTGGATTATTTTGTTCCCACTGTGGTTAGAATCTGCTCACTTCATCCACCCTACTGCTAAACCTCCTCAGCTAACCTGTGAGCTCACCCAGAATTATTTCTTGATCTGTCTGAATCTGAGCATTATCACTACCTTCATGGTATGGCTACCTCCCTGTGATGTGCTTACCCTTTTTGCTCACATCTCTGTATTAGGACAGTCCTCCCTCATCTTAATCATGTAAAGCAGGAATCAACAAACTGAAGACTGAAGACCAAATCTGATTCTCCTCTTGTTTTTGTAATTAAGTTTTTACAACATATCCATGATTATCCATTTCTGCATTGTCTATGTTTTTTTTGTATTTTACTGTCAGAATTGAGCTGTTGCAAATCAGAGCATATGGCCCACAGAGCCAAAAATATTTACTTTGTGACTAAATACAAGAAGTTTGCTGAACCCTACTGTAAGGCTTCTATTTGAACAGTTGGTGACTGCAGAGATGATTTTTTTTCTTACAGGTGTATGAACATCTCTACTATCATTCTAAACTTTCTCATTGTTCTCCCTATCCAATGTCCTTCTGTGGTGCCAACATACCTCCCTAGGGAGCTCACCAGCCATATAATGCTATATTATTTCCTTATTATTCAAACTTAATGTTTACTGATAGGTACCTATAGTCGTGATGATCATAATGATAGTGAAACCTGCAAGAAAAATACTTTATTTTTCATAAGCAGTAACTATCACTTTCACTTCTTTGCAGTGAAAAACAGGAGCCATTAAATTCAATTAATTATTTTTTGGTTTGTTTGCTTGTTTTTGCACGGGCAGGCACTGGGAATTGAACCCAGGTCTCCGGCATGGCAGGTGAGAACTCTGCCTGCTGAGCCACCGTGGCCCACCCTAATTACTTTATATCATAAAGATAAATCCTCTAACAGAAATAACCTTGTGACTGTTATTACTCATCCTAGTTGGGTCTCTGTTTTATTCTTTTTCCTCAACAGAGTTGATTTAAAGCTAAAGATTCTAGAATTTACAACTGAGAAGTCACTGTTTAAGAACTCCGGCATTGGAAACCAATGAGGCGGAGTATAATTTCCAGTTTCACTACAACTATCTGTAAATAAATAATTGCAATTTCTTCTGAAATTGTAAATTATTAAAATAAGTTCAAAATCAATGAACTGGGTTTTGTCTGTGTGACCAACAACACTGACCATAGTGAGGCTATTCAGCTTTAATTTTACGTTTTCCAAAGATTATTTGAAACGTATGATTTTCATTTGGAATACATGCACGTATAGATTTCCTGTAGGTATAAATACATATGACATTTCAAGATGGTAAAGCATCAGTATGCATTTGTATGCAATCAGTATCATCATTCATAGGAGCACACCCACAGGGCCTGGCACATAGAGGAGTCCTATATGATTGAATCAGATAGCTGGAGCGTTCACCCTGTGTTTGAAACTATGCCATCTTTACTGTCAGTAATGCTTAAGTAGAGCATGTTAAGAGCTGCTTCGAAATGTGGATCACATTCTCTCCTGGTTTTTGCTAGAAACCCTGTGCCCTGTGTTTATGGACTACCCGTACCAGAGTGGCCAACAGTGGCCTATTAAGCATCTTGGAAGCTTCATGTACACTTTATAAAAACTTTGAGAAAAAAATGCATTTTACAAGTAAGTATAAAGAAGAACAATTGTGTTTGTGAACATTGTTGACCTTATAACTAAATGATTTAGTATGTTAAGGTGCAAAAAAATGACAATGTAGATTTTTTAAAAGACAAAAAAGGTAAAAAAGAAAAAAAAAACAAGTAAAGCAAGCAGAAGATAAAACAAACAAACCAACAAAAAGCAAAGCAAAATGCTCAGGTAAAATTGCAAACAGTTTCATGCTCCTCAGTATAATCAAGCATTAATGGTGAGGGTTGCAGACTGTCATTTATAGCACATGTCTCTTCTATATTCCACATCTGGCCAGATTATGTGTAAATTAAATAAGGTAAATATAATATCCATATATCAAACAAACATATAATATTAAATAATATACAGCATTTATAATATAATATTTACCTTAAGAAATGTAGTATGTAATGCACAAATAAAATAGATTATTTACTTTATTATACTGAGAAGCAAAGTCTGTGAAATTAAATAGGTGCATCTATGTGTATAAATGCATCTGTGTTTTTACACAGAAATATTGGGAAGGATAGTTTTCAAATTATTAAGCAGTTTCACCTGTGTAGTATATTTGGGATAGTTTTTCTTTATATTCATCTTTAGTATTCAAAACAATCTATTAAGAATGTATCATTTTTTATCATCATAAAATGTTACTCTTTCCAAAATTAGTCTTGATTAGTCTCTTCCTAGGCTTAACAATAACCAAGCATTGATTAAAATTATAAATTCTAATTCCTTATAGTATGCTATATTATTTCTTTGATGATATGTTCTAACTGCCCAACCTTATATTTAGACTCTTCTGCCAATATAACTTAGGCTTCAACAATATCAAAAAACTTAAAATTTTTCAAACAGTTAATTTCTTTCATGCTTCCATAAATCTGCCAATTCCTTTTCCTTATGATCTATCCTCTCCTTTTTCATCCTTCAAGCCAGTGCACAGGCAATATTGTCTAGCCAATTTAAGGCAGAAGGAACAAATCCATAGCCCACAGAATCTAACCAGGCCACATATAAAAAGTAATATTAGCTCTTCAATATCACCATTTCTCCAGTTGTATATTGTTGCAGCTCTGCATTATCTTGTAACTGATTCTTACTCATTCTTCAGATCTATATCTTATCAAGTATAGAATGAAATTTTTTACACTCTCTTCTCTTTGATCTGATAACTTTGTGGACTGATAACCAAGAGGGCAAAACAGACAAACTGTCAAACAAATAAAAGCAACCTCTTTTATTCATGACTTGATAACATCTGGCCCTTGAGTAGAAATGAACAATCTTCTTTCTTGTTAAATCTCCCTAATCTTGCTTCAATTAATTTGGGCTCTCCTTTGGGTTAGCAGAGCAATACACAGTATATTGACCCACTGTGTTTCATCAATTTCAGGACACATTATTTCCCACATTATAACATCTTTGAAATGAGAGATGCTTCTTAAAATGAATGGAATGGTGTCTTCATATTATGGCATAGTTTGATAATATGATTTTAATTTCATAGTGGTGCATAATCATGGTGTGTGTTACAGTCAATGGCATCTTAGAATTAACTATGCATGTGACTATTTGTGTGCATGTGTGTGTATATGTGCAGTTGTCTCACAGTTGTTTGGTCAAGTCTTGTAAAATATAAACTTTTTAATGAGTGAACACTTTTTCCTTGGAATATTTGGCACTTGCTAGCTAATCAACACTCAAACTAAAATTATTTAATAAAATGCTACCCACAGTAAAATACATAGCTGCATGTGGTCTTACTGGAATGTCAGTGTCAATACTGTAACAGTCGAGTAAAACTTGGAAAATTTCACAAGGTTTTAGTCCTAGGAGTGTAGGCAAGTGTTCAAAGCTCAGTATGTGCAGGAGAAACCTTCTCCTAATAAAAATGAGAAAATTTCGGCTACTCTAAATTTGTATCTGCCAAGAATTTTACAAAGAAGTATGACCAATAAAACCAAGAAACATATGTACAAGGTCTAATGGCAGTTGTGTGGACAATGCTGTATCATGAAGTCACTACATTTGGTTAACATAGGAAGAGTATCTCCATTTTTTTCTCTCCCATTCTCTGGCTCCTCTTTTCCAGTCATCATAAAATACTCCTTTTCCTACCTGAGTTTAAGACTTTATGTGTGTTGTGGGCTGAATCATGGACTTGAGATCCTGGTTTGTCCTGCTGGACTCAATCTAATCAAAGGGCCCTCATAAGACAGAAGTAGAGACAGATATGACTGGAGAAGGAGAGCTAGAGAGAAAAAGGCAATGTGACAATGGAAGCAGAGATTGGAGTGATGAGGTCACAAGCCAAGGAATGTCAGTAGTCTTTAGAAAAATAGAAGAGGAAAGGGATGGATTTTCTCCCAGAGCCTCCTGAAGGAATCAGTCTATGGACACCTTGATTTTAGCCCCATAATAATCATTTATACTTCTGACCTCCAGAGTTATAGAAATATGAATTTGTTTTATTTAACTATTAGGTCTATTAAAATTTGTTGCAATGGTAACAAAGTGACAAATTTTTGTTCTGCTTTCAGCTTTTGTCTAACTCTATATACTCTCCAAGGATATCTCTTCTCTTTCTAAACCATCTATAAGCTGCTGATTTCCAAATTCTATCTCTGAGGTAAGGCATCTCCACCTTGACATCACAGAGGAAATTTTAATACAATAATCTGAAACTATCTCCCTATTACCTTACCACCCTCTGCATTTCCTATCTGAGTGAATAGCACAATTGTAGCCAAATTCTAGGATGTTTGACTTATTCTTTCTTTCAAAAGTCTCATATAATAACCAAATAAAGGAACCTACATATTAATTGCTCCTGATTTAGGCTTCATTTAGAATTTCTTCTTAAAGCACTACTACAATAAAATCTCATTTTTTTCATATTGCTATAAGAGTGATATTTCTGAAAAAAGCACATTTGACTATTTCAATTCTATGCTCCATATTATTAAATGATTCCATTATTAATAATATATACTACCTACTCGATAGACATTTGCTCTCCAAATAATTATTTTTTTGATTTTATTGACTGTTCCAGGCCCATTATCTTAGAGACTGTCCCATATCCTGGATTTGTGAAATTGTTTCCTTGTGTGATATTGAATTGATTTCTTTACCCCCTATATTGCTACAATTGAGAGGCCTCCAAAATGGATTATATTTAGAATAAACATTTTGGGAATTGAATACTGTATAGGTTACATTAGGTACTTTTATTGTACCACATCAGGAAGGATATGATGTTAGGATGCAATCTCATGTGTCATATTTGATCACTTTTTTAGGTCATATTTTTATATTAACAATTAACTGTGGAGTGATACATTATCAGCCTATTCATATCGTGACACTTAACATATTTTCATTTACTGGTTTTCACACCTAAGGTGATCCAGGGTTGAATAGATTATAATATGAATGTTACAAAATGGTGATTTTCTTAGCCTATCACTTACTGTCTCTCATTTTTCTTTAGAAAGCTTTCTTACATTATTTTTATTGTTCCTTTCACTTTTATATGTTTTTCTTTGGAGCACTATCAGCTCATGGACATTTATTTATTTAATGTACTACAATCAAATAATATACTATTTTTGTGCTTAAATCAATTCTTATTTGCTATGAAAACATTAATAGTTACAGTAATTTTAAAACATCTTTATATTTTTAAGATGTTTTTTTATCTCATGAGATACACCTAAATGAAAGCTTTTAACAAAAGTGAAAGTAAATGTTCGTGATTTTAACACAAATCATAGAAGAATGAGACGACATTTATTCACTCACTATATGAAACCACTCTTCTAGGAATTCTCATATACATGTTTTTTGTTTGTTTCCATCCAATCATCACAACAAGTCATGTATTTTTCTTGTAGCACTTCTTCTTATCTCGTTGACTAGAAGAGAAAAACAATACTCAGAAAGACTAAACTGCTCTTGAGCACATAATTAGTTTAATTATGTTAATGACAAGCAGAATTTTAAAGTCAGGCATTTCTGTTTTTTTCTTTCACCACAGAGCCTTTCTGATTTTTCTAATGACATTTATTTTACTGTCAGGATACATGATAGTGATGCGCAGTATATGTGCTGAATTTCTAAAGGTATATACATTTAGAGTGCCAAATTTTACACATTTTAACCATCCCTATAGGTCTAACCTTTTTCTTATTGCAAAAGAAATCCGCAAATATTTTGTAAATGTTTTGTTTTTATTGTTTTTGTTGTTTAAGAATTCATTAAACTATTTATATTTGTCCAATCCTCAATAATGTCTAGTATTTATTAAGAAGTATGATATGTTGTATTTTAACTTGAAACTATAGGAGCTATAATGGCCATAGGTTAGAGATTCACATTTTACCCCAAAGATGGTCATTAGGAAGGAAACTCTGCTGTTTTTATATACTCACTCTTACAGTTTAAAAACAGCTTTGCACTATAAACTCTAAACAGCTACGTGTTCTTCCATTAAAGCAAAAGTGACATTGTCCTGCAGAAAAAAAATACTTGATTCTACCTCAAATGGGGTTCATTTTATTTAAATCATAGTTGTTGTAGGAGCTATTGCATACTGCATTGGTTGTAGAGCAAACATACCTGAACCCCATTCTCCAAGAAAGTACAGTGGGGCACAGAATTCTGAATATCATAAAGGCACAGAACCCCACTCAGTCTTTACTTTGAATGTATAACTTTAAGACATGCTCTCAGGAAGGCCAGAGTAGACTTCGGAGAGGAAGAAAAAGTATATTGTCACTGAGGTAGACACTCCTCCTTCAATCTTCCTATCAATTCATTCGCTGGGTTTCAAAACTGACATCAAACTCATAAAATTCCCACATTCATGAATTATTTGGAAACTCCCTATTTTTCCAGTGCAGTTCTCCTGCAACTTACTGAAACAATATGGGTCCAATCACTCCAAAAAGCAATTGATAGCTCCTGTAAATCCTTTCTTGGCTATAGCCCACATACCAGTTCAGATTATTCCTGGCCTACTCCAATTTCCCAGTTCCACCTTTTTGCTTATTTTTTTTTAACACTGCTTCTTCCTTGAAGAATTTATATTCATACCTCATTTCCTTCACTTTGCACTTCAGAAATTTGGTTCGGACACAGCCCTTTATTCTTACTTCCTTTAGGTAGATGATTTAGCTTTTCAAGACTGCATTTCCAATCTCAGACTCCTTGCCTAGCATTATATTCGGATCTTTTCCAAACCTTCATAAACACACTTTGGATAGGAGACTTGTTCTAAAATAATGTAACATCCCATGACAACTGGGAAAGATAGGAAAAGGATCATCTGGACATGCTCACTACACCTGTAACAGCAATTCATTGCCTGGAATGTGTTTTTGGCACCACTAATAATTTTTCAAAAATTCTGCAAGCATCCATCATTTGATAAGAAACCTTGGGACTGCTTTGAAAAAATATATTATCATATTGATTGCAAGGATCATAGGAAGATTATAGTGATTTTTCCCCTATGCTGTTGATATTAAAAGAAAAAAACGATATAAGGACAGTTCTATGGTTCATAATAAATTGGTATCTATTATTGGAACGGACCCGGTGACATTATCTGTTTGGCTTTTCCTCTGACCTTCAATATGCCCTACAGTTTCTGAAAATATTCTTTCACTGGAACTGAATGAAACTGAAGCAGAGAATTTCAAGAAAGAGCTTGAGGCCTCAAGGGATAGACCTGTACACAGATGAGCATGACTCGAAGTTGAACAAATGGGCACCACAAGGCTTCTCCTGACCTTTTCCCTTTATGCTGTGGCATTTATATGAGCTTAGATGGCAAGTATTCTAGAGATGGCAGAAAACACATCAGGACACAGTTCAAACTATACTGATTCTTTTTTGCCCCAAAGTGCAGGAAGTTACATATTTTTTCTTGTTTTTATCCCTCTCACGCCTTACTTAAAACAAAACAAAAATAAACAAATAAAAAGAAAGAAAGAAATTGTCTCAAGGTAGACATAAGAACAGGTCTCAAGGTAAATATAAGAACCTAACAATATATTCTATATTAATATATGCACAAATATAGTTTTTGATACTAAACTACAAGACAATTAATTTAATGTAAATTTTATCCTGTTTATCCCTGCAGATAGGAAATTCTTCATGTCCTTTTTTTTTTTTTTTGCATGGGCAGGCACCAGGAATCGAACCTGGGTCTCTGGCATGGCAGGCGAGAATTCTGCCTGCTGAGCCACTGTGGCCCACCCCATGTCCATTTTTATAGATGAAATTTTAGGGGGCACCAGGGCAAAAACAATTAAAATGAAAACCACTTTTGTATTCAGCAATAATGTTACAAGTATTGTATTTGTATAATAAGAAATATTAAGCTAATAGAAGCAAATCTGACATATCAAAAGCTATTTTCATATGCTACCATTTGAGTTGATCTCAATTCTGTAAACCTTTTTTAGCAATGATTTTTAAGCTTTCAGCAAATGCTTGTGTTAAACCAAAATTAAGATTTACACAAACACACAGAGAATGTCACACACACACACATATCTCATGCTCACAATCACTACCCTTATTGGATACCACAAAAAAAGACAAAAGTCATTGTAGCAGCTGCTGTTCATGCTTATCCCATACCTTCTAACACCAGGTAAATTCACAATGTTTCATTTGACAGTTTCAGCCTTTCTTCTTGAGCTCTTCTCCCCTCTTGTGTCTAGTGTGAGGAATTTTTCAGCACCTTGACATCTTGCTGGGATGCAAGTAGGGGCTACTTTTAGGTTCTAGGGAGTTAATGTCTCCGGGGCAACCATCAAACAATGAGGATGTGGGGAAAGTCAATGAAGTAATGCCCAAACTTCCTTCCTCTGATTGGATGATTCTGAAGCCTGTTTTGTGGTGGTTTCCCAGAGGCTCCTTGGCAGGCTGAGTAACCAGTTGTCCCAGCAGTAATATCATTAACATGGACTTCACTGACTTTCTCCTTTTCCAGCCTCCCTTTCTCTGCTTCCTTACTTGTGTGTTCTAGAATCACGTTTCACACCTCCCACATCTAAGTGCTTGTTTCCTAGTCTGTGTTTAGGCAACTCAAAGTAGGCATAGTGGATGACTTGGAACAGAGCAAGTGTAACTAGTTCAGTTCTTCTGAAGTAAACCTGTTATTGAAATAATCAATACTAGGAGTAAAAATGTCAGATTGAATTTCGACAGAAACATGTGAGCAAAATACATTGATTTTTTTATTTTATCATTTTGCATACGTAAATCAAAATTATCTTGCAATAAATGCCATTATATTAAAACTCTATGCAAAAGAAAACATTTATAAGTCCTTATTGTTAAACTTTTTTATTTTAGAGATAGAGAAAATAATTCTTTAATAAAATAAATGAGAGTTTCCCTCCAATTTATTTTAATAGAATTTCAATTGTGTATACTTGTTAGTTGTTGCATAAAAAGAGGAAACAATCCTGTTAAATATGTTTATCACTATAATAAAGTTTTTGTCTCCTGAAAAGTCTATGCTTGGTCTAATTTTCTAAGCTATTTAAATATTTTCAATGAACTCTGTTCCCAGAAAATTTTTTTTGTCTTTAGTTTCTCTCTTCTTGCCATAGAGGATAAAGCACTTTCTTAAAATAAAGCCTACAGAGGTGATTCACGTTGTCTGCCTTAAAATAAATTTGTCTTTATTGCCTTTTAAATTAACTTGGAATATTTATTACATCCATAATGTGTGATCATTTACAGTACATGAGAGTGAGACTGTGTATTCAGGGTTGCCCATGGCCCAGCTCATTTCGAGTAATTGTAAATAGTACTACTCGTATTTTTTTTTTTTTGGCTAATGCTGTAAGGTGGCATCTGTCATGAGCATCCTCATATAAACTCACCATTGCTACAGCATCTGTTCCATAACACAATGTTCTATTTCTGTGTCTCGCACATTTAATTAGAGAAGAACAGATAGACTATTTTAAAATAATTTGCCAGTGTTTCTAAATGAGAATTCAAAGCACCTTTGCCAGAAATGTATGTGACAAGACAAAAATAAATTATGGCCTTTGACTTTAAAGAATACAAAAACATGAGTTAATTAATTCCTTTATATTTAAATGTTAAGATTATGCAACTATATAATTGGTGGACAGAGTTATGCCCCCATATATTTTTTCTATCTTTTCTCTCATGTTTATCATAGCTTTCTTTGTGAATTGTAAATCTATTAATGAACAACATAAAAATGTAATAAATAGTTTTGAAACTTGGTAGATTTAATATGGTTAATTTTCCATGCCAAATTTCTCCTGAAAGACTCATGAATTAGAATTGAAATATGAATTCATTCATCCATCCGTTCATTGAGTCAATATTAATTGAGCACTCTATGTACCAGAACATTAGGATAAAATCATGAACAAAGCGTAGCAAAAGTGCTTGGTTTCATGGAGCTTATCATTCTAGAAGAGGGAGGCAGAGAATAAAACATAAAACCTTTAATATATGTCAGGTGGTGATAAGAACTGTGAAAAGAAATAAAGCTGGGTATGGTGATAAAAGTGTCAAAAGAGAGTGCTTCTTTGGAAAAAGTGATCTGGGAATAAATTTCTGATAAAGTGTTAAATATCTCCAAGTGAGGTTAGTAATTGACATTAAGGAAATATATAAATAGTCACTTTCCCTTTAAAAATGTATCAGAAAACATCTTGAATTGATAAAGGATATCAATGTACTTGTGGCAAGATCTTAGAGAAGCCTCAAGATATGGTCAAAAGGAGCACGATTCTACTCACATATCCTCTAGCTTGTCTGCAGTCCAAAAGCAAAAGGAAGGCTTGAAACGATGAGCAACTAAGGTAAGGTTGTTTTAATTAAGCTATGGGTCAAAAGCACCAAGTTGATGTATTAGCTAGGATAGACTAAATAATTTAGCAAACAAGCTACTAAATCTCACTGGTTATTCGAAATTAATTTATTTCTTGCTTCTATAACAGTGGGGCAGATTTTCTGGGGACCCTGCTCTGCACAGTACCTTCCAGGTCATTGATTTACCTGCCTGTAAGTCTTTCTGTTCCTCTCCATTCAACCAGCAGATGCGGAAAGATGGGAAAAGCATGGCCCAGGCATGCAAAAATGTTTATTAGCAAGGCCATATTAATATTCAATAAACAGATGCAAACTGTGCGGGAATCATTTCACTGGAAATAAAACTGGAAAATATAGTCCTTTTGTGTGACTTTGAAGACTGATAGCAGATAAAGTATAGTCTAAGCTATATATACATACATTGATATAAGTAGGTAGTATCGATGCAATCCAATATATATATATAACAAAGAATTAATACTATACATAAATTAATAGCACAAATAAAACACAAGATATCCAAAGTCTAGATGCTATCTCTCTCATTTTAATCTTTGTATTAAAATAAATAAAGAAAACTATCATTATCAAAATATTTTTGAGTAAATATCATTGGGACAAAATCTTTATAACAAAATGTCCCAGATTTATTAAAATTTTACCTTTTGAAATGAAGTTTCATATTTTCTGATTTCTTGCCCACTCATCAGCACACCAATATAGACCATGGCATTTGGATAATGATGTTATTTTTAATCATTCATTTTCTCCCTGTTCCCTAAGTGAATAATGCTGGTTCATTATGTTCTCATTTTAAAATACAATATGTGTATGCATCTGTGTGATTTTTATTTATTGGAAACATTTTTCTTACCAATTAGAAACAGAGAGCTAACAGTAAAAAAAGTTCTCCTCTTGATTTAATGTATTCATAGAGATATTATGAAAACAGCAATTTGGTATCTAGAACTTCCTGGAAGAATCAATAAAAACAAGATTGTTAAATATATGAAAGTATTATTTAATATGTTAATGATATTCAACATTTCTAGAAACTTTAAAATCACGTATGGCCTTACGGATTTAACCTATGGACTGTGCCTAGAATGATCCACAAAAAATGGTCAAATATCCTATGCCCTAAGCATAACGAACCAGTGTAGTATTAATATTATTAGTAGTAATAGTACTACAAAGCAATTACATGTTACCAAACAAAAATCAGGTTAACATAGAAGATATCCTCAAGCCCATGACCAATTAGGTAGAAATTCTCCCCATCTAGGAGGCATTATAAAGAATTAGTTTTTTGTTGCATTCAAGTGTACCAGTAATTAGACCTATTTGAGTGAAATAACTTGTAGTTTTGCATCAGTAATCTAAAAATCTCCCATCATTCTCTCATATTCTCATCCTCCTTTCTTCTTCTTCCCTCACTTCCTGCTTTTTCATTCTCTCCCTCCTGAAAGGATGCTATTATATGATGGCTAGTTTATGACTGAATCTTGTAATCTAAAAACATTAACTAACAATGTTGGCTGATTGTATAAAACATTATTTTTTTAAAGTATTGTTTTATATCCCATATAAAAATTTAGAAAAATACATATCCATAAGAAAGTTTCCAGGTGAACAAACTATTACAATTTTAAAATAGCTAAAAATGTTGAAATTCACCTATTTTAAATGTTGGCCTTTTAAAAGGAGCAGATTATGTCACCCTTTTACTATCAATAATAATAATACCAAAATGTCAATAATTTGATATGTAATATAATGGACTTCAAAGAAATAAATGCACGAATATACATGGTTCTTTTCTTCTTTAAATCACAACTCCAATTCAATTCCTCTGTAGATTTTTGAAAGTGTATATGATATTAAGTCTTTCTTTGAAAATCGTTTTTGTTTCTCTGCAGTAAGAAATATGTATTTAAATGTAAAATTATTGCTAAAATTTCCTATGAGCTTATGACTTTAAGTGTTCAAAACTTTATTCTTGATTGACATATATTTACAATAGTAAACAATTGATCAAAGAAGATCATATATCATATATTCCTGGTTGAATATTATTTATTGTCAGAATAATGCAGAGTTCAGTATCTATTCCATTTCTTTAAAAATTGGACAGAGAATAAAGAAACTAAGTTAATATAGGTTAATAGATAGAAACGCAAAGACTTTTGTTATAAGCAACCAAGTAAACACTTTGACCCCATTCTGAGTTTGTGCCAAAAAATCATGTTAATAATCTGTCATCTATAACACAATTTGGTTCTCCTTCAATTTTCTTGAAAGGTATGATTTGGAAACCACCTGAAAAAGCACTTGTTTTCCAGTCATTAGAGTCATTCATTTTTTCAACTTTGACGTCAATATTTAATCTGTCCTCTGTGTGTGTGTGTATGTGTGTGTGTGTATGACCCTGGGAAATTTTATACCCTAGAATAATGCCCTGTAATTAGCCTTAGAATGAATGAGAAATTCTTCTTCAGTATAAAGTGGCATAAACCTAATTGAGGCAAGAGAGTTGCTGCTTGACTCAGGAACCCTCTCTTGCATATTAATCATAGGAAAGAATACATATGGAAGTAAATGTCATGAAATTTGTGTTTCATGAAACACAAAACATGAAAAATGAAAAAAAACAAAAACATGAAAAATGTGTTTGTGTCTTTTGACCCCAAGATATACGTACCCCAGTTGATAAAACCTGGCCTGAGCAGGCTATCTGCAAGACAGTGACACTCCCTGGAGGGACTAAATACACTGATTTACTGACACTAGTTTTTGCTTAGTCCTCTTATGGATGTCACATGTCACAGACGGCATGTAATGCATTTGTATAAAGATTAGAAATTCCAAATCCTGGAGAGAGTGGCAATAGCATGCGTAATCTTTAATTTGCCTTGGTATTTTGTTACTTATTAAAGTTGAATGTGCATAACTAAGTGGACTTACACATTATATAGTTTATAGATTTAATTAATTCAATGCAAACAAAATGGACAAGAGGCTTACGAAGATTTCTACCAATTATACATAGATTAAAGGTAATATAGGCTTAATAATCCAAACACAAGCAAACAACAGAAAGTGGCAAAACTGAAATTTATTACCTATGATGCTTAACTTCATGTGTCAACTTGGCTGGGTTATGGTGACCAGTTCTTTGATCAAGCAAGCATTGGCCTGATTCTGTCAATATGAGAGTATTTCATAGATTTAAGTCATTAGTTGAGTGCATGAATGGCTGATTACATCCATACAATCAACAAAGGAGACTTCCTTCAGCAGAAATAGAGGGCTCATCCAGATATTGAAGACCTACTAAGGAGAAACGATGGTTTCAGCCTTCAGAGAGACAAATTTCTATCTCTACTTCAGCCAGCCAGTTTTCCCTGGGGAATTCATAGAAACCTTTATCGGAGTTCCCAGCTTGCAGCCTGCCCTATGGAATTTAGACTTGTGAAGCCCTAAGCTCCTTATATCATGTCAGTTATGTTTCTCTGCAGAAAAAAAAACAAAATTCACACAACTTAGAACATCTAAGCACCTGAGAAAAAACCGAAATGAATAAATGAAATTGTATGCACTGATCAGCAATTCTCAATATCCTGTGTGTTATGTTTCTCTGTAGAACCCTGCATTACCCAAGTTCAATCTTTTTGTAGAACAAATTGCAAAAGAAAAACAGGAATGATCTAAACTGAAATGACAAGAGGTCAGAAAAATTTCCTAAATAACCAATAATGGGGTATGTCATCAACAAACTTTGGAGGCTACTAGTCCAGAGAAAGAACTATTAAAATGTCTCTTTGTTGATAAGAAGAGTAGCTCAATAACTGCTTCTTTAGAAATACAATCAGAATTGTTTCTTTATTATTTTGATATTAAATGAGAAAAAGAGGAGAAGCAGAGGGGTTCATTGACAATCTATTACCAGTGATGCTTATGACAACATAATTACACTGCCTTGCATGTGTGAATAGTATATATGAAATTATGATTTTTAGGTAATTGATATGTAAAAGATTAAGGAATGTATTTTAATAATATAAGATTGGGAAAGATATACGTAATTAGATACAATTTTCATTTAGGAGAAGTCTGCCCAGCAACATTATTTGTCAACGTGAATTCCAACAGAACTTCCAAACTATTTGAGCCCAGGGCTGAACACATCTTTATCTCAATCTGGTATCCCTACAAGAAGCAGAGGACACTGTAGAAAAGAAATAAAGCAGCACTGATTTTACAAGTCAGCCACAGCTATCTTCATCATTCCTTCACAGTTTTCATGCTTAAGTTGTGTTTCTTTTTTTCTTTTTCTTCCTTTTTTATTCATTGTCTATAGGGCTGGGTAAATGTTAAACTTAGTGATCACATTACCATTAAGTTATGTACTTCAAGCCAACACACTGAATAATTAATATTTTCCTTTTACTGAAGACTAAGTTATGAAGACACAATTTTTAAAAGATGTGTGCCTTGAAATATCAGTATTTTAATATAATCAATTGATGCCTAAAATATCTTGCAATTGAATTCTTTATTTCAGATCTGAGAACTGCAACCCAGACAGGAACAACACAAAACAAGTGCTATACAATTCAAAGCAAAATTCAAACAACTTAGAACATCTAAGCACCTGAGAAAGTGCTCAAATTTATTCAATGAATAAATGAATTTGTATGCACTAATGAGCAATTCTCAAGTTTGGATAAATGTGACCAGATTGAGTTCTGAGGTTGAGGTTGAGGTTTATTTGAAAACAATGACAAATCCAACTCTGTAAATAACTATGGTAAAGAACTGTGAAAATGGATCTTCATCAGAAATTTGACTTTTTCAGCCTCAGTTACAAACACATTTATAGTAATTTTGCCAGTATTTTTATGCAAATTTGAAAGTAATTTTATGCATATAATATATTTTCACTAGAAATGTAAACCATGATTCTTCTGAAATATATGATGTTTACTAAAATTTAAGTGCTTTTAGTTAAATATAATAGTTATGTAAAATTGATTTCAGTGATTCACAACTAAAACAAAGTTTGGGTTTTATTATTATTATTATTATTTGCTTTTTAATATAGGATTGTACTTAAAATTGATACATAAGATACCAACTATTTCAGTTTGCTAAAGTTTCCAGAATGCAATATACCTGAAATGGACTAGGTTTTTCCTCGGGGATTCATTAGGTTACAGATTTACTGTTCTAAGACCATGGGAAGTATCCAAATTAAGGCATCAAGTGGCATGCTTTCTCTGAGGAAAGGCTGCTGGCATCTGGGTTTTCTGTGTCATATGGGGGATGGCACATGGTAACATCTGCTAATCCTTCTCTCCTGGTTTCAAAATGGCTCCTCACCTCCTTCTTGCTTCTTCTAGGGCATTTTCTCTCTAAACTCTCTGAGCTTTCATTGTCGTTTATCCTCTTCACAAAGTACTCCAGTAAAGGATTAAGATGCACCTTGAATGGCTGAGTCACCTCTCAATTGAAGTAGCTTATCTAAAATGTCCCACCCACAATAGGTCTGCCCTTACAAGAACCAAGAACAGGTTAAAAGGGCATTGTCTTTTATGAGGTACATAACAGATTCAACCCAGCACAGCATCTAAAATTTTTCCTCAAGCTAGAAGAAAAAACATTACACACATGCACACACAAAAAAAATAAATAAAAATTCCAACATATACCCAAATTCAAATCCTAATCAAGATTTAATTCTTAATAACATTAGTGACATTTATGGTTTCATTAAGACAGTGCTAAATAGAAAATGATTTTCTTCAAATTTTATCTTTCCAAGTTTGCAACTATTCCAAAATGCAACCTTTGAAGTATGTTTAGTCAGAACATCAGAAACAGCAGAGAATAGGGAAAGAAAGCGCCTATATATGCATGTGCATAAATCATTTTAACATACATTTGTGTTTCTAGATTAAAAATCTTTATGCCTTTTAAATGCAAAGATACTTTCAACAGTCAGCATTTGATTCTCAGCATTTTTCGATGTAATATACCATGATCTAAGATACTAAAAATACTTCTAACAACATTCAAGGATGTAGGAATTAGACACGATGGTGATTTAGAATGATATCTCAAAATCACAAAGTGTGATAATTTATGAAAAGTTCTTACCTCTGAATAGGCTGAAAGCATAAGAAGATAATCAGGTTAACTTAATTCTAAGTATGGTTTGCATATACACATCACAGATTTTTATGTATATTTCATAGTCAATGACAAAAAATAAATGACGACAACATGCTTTTTGTTGTTTGTTTGTTTGTTTATTTGTTGGCATGGGCAGGCACTGGGAATCGAACGTAGGTCTCCAGCATGGCAGGTGAGAATTCTACCTGCTGAGCCAGACAACATGTTTTCACATCAAGTAAATATGTAGTAAGAAAGGAGACATTAGTATCACCGAACATAAATCAATGTGCTAAATGCCAGTTTGGGAGTAATACAAAAATAAAGAGGGAATGAGTATTCATTCCTTAAAGTGTTGTTCTGCTGAAACAATAAGAACAATAAGAACTGATAATTGAACAGATCAAAATAGAATGAAAAGGCATTCCAAAGGCAGAAATATTAAAAGCATATTACATGCCACCTCTTAACATCAAGTTTTAAAATTTTCCCTCTATGATTTCTGTTTTTTTTTAAAGGAAGTTATATAAGCAAGTTCTCCATGACACAATAATGTTAAAAAGTATTTTCTTGTTATTCACCTAGAGCATGTGAACATCTAAATCAAGGAATTTAAGCTGTTCAATTTATAACCATAATATTATACTTGGCCAAATGCATTATTTTATTTTAAGCTTTTTTGTTTGTTTGTTTCGTTATCGTTCTATCACTCCTTTTACTTATTTCCTTCTGCAGTGACTTAAAAAAATAGGTTCTGGGTGGGCAACAGTGGCTCAGTGGCAGAGTTCTCACCTGCTATGCCAGAGACCCAGGTTAGATTCCTGGTGCCAGCCTGCGTCAAAAAAAAAAAAATAGGTATTGCTTTCAATTCAACTACTGGAAATCTTTGACAAGTTTGAAAAAAACACTACAGTTATACCAATATTAAATGAATCTATTTAATTTTAGACTGACTTTCTTTACATTGCTTCCCTAGCATTTTTCATGGTCCATAATTAATTTCTCTTGAGGTAACAAATCCTATATTTAAAGAAATAAAGTTATATTTCAAGATCATTTTGCACTGCAGCATTCTATTTTGGAGTCATAATTACAAAAACTATTTACATTCATTAGCGTTTGGCCCTTCATATAGATTATATAGATTTTAGTATTTTTATACACATTTATCTCTGGTTTTGGCTGTTGAATATTAATAGCTCTTCCTGAGCTGATATTTTGTTCATCCCATGGTGATATGAAAAAATTCTTCAGGAAAATTTTTTGAAGAAAATAAATTTAGATGTTATTCTTTTGAAACTACACAGAGCTCTGAATGTTTCTCTCACACACAAGCAGTATCTTTGCTGGGTATGACATTTTTGAATTTCAATCATTTTTCTATTAAACCTCTATTGACTTTCCCTTGCTGTCTTCCTGTATTTATTGTTGCATAGAAAAAAAAAAACTGTAAAAAAAAAAAAAATCCCAAAAGCCCAGGAATCTTTAGAGAAAAGGCAGTATAGAAATGTGACATAACAAAACGAACTGTTTACTGAGAATTCTTTTTTTGAAGAAAAACTACTTATACCTTTGGGAGAGGAGTGGGGGCAATAATATATTCATCTCTTTTCAAACATGGAATATTAAGAGGTAAAGATTTTTAGCAAATTGGCATTACCTATTTAAAATTTAAATGTCCACGTTTAAATCCTTCAATTCCATTTCTAATTATGTAAGCCCAGAGAAATTCAACAAGCATGAATGGGAGTCCGCATTACATTGTTGAAAGTGGAAGAATGGATAGTTAAATTGCCATTAAGCTATATATTAGAATATTGTAAGACTCCACGAAAAACTGAAATAGAAGCATGTTTACTAACATATAAAAAAGTTGAAATCAAATAGAAAAATTTTACATAATAACATGTTACATATTTGTGAAATATTCAAAACCACACAGAACAGACTATAAGAATTTTTGTTCTAGCTTTTATTTTTTAATCAATTTACACACGATTATAGTTTAAAGATTCACACAGTTCTACAGGTTTCTTGGTAAAACAGCAGTCTATTGTCTTGCCCTTGATATTCCTTCCCATATCCAAATTCCAAATCAAACATTTTAAACTCTTTAAGCTGATAATTTTTGTATATATCTCTATATCTCTAAATTACACATACATACCTCAATATTTTGACTGTTTCATCTTTATGTGTTATCTATTGATTTTTGAATCCATATAAATTCAATCAATCATGCTCTTTCATAATTCTTGCTACATCTGGTCTGTCCCATCTTCCATCACTCCTATTTATCAAAATGTTTATTAGAGAGAGCTACATTTACTATTTATATTGTTATTACTGTGTAAATGGTATGGTAGCTGAGTCAAGAGGTGTCATATGATTATTTGTCCTTTTCCTTAAAACGTTTTATCTTTCCTGAATAATTGTTTTTTTTTTTTTGTATTCTTTCCAATACTTTCCTATGTGCCTATCAGTAAAATAAACCCAAATTCGTTACCAATAATATGAAACTCCTTTCCTTGCATAAAGATACCCAGCATTCTATCAATTTTATCCATATTTCTTCAGTCAGAAAAGATTGACCTGTCCATGGCTGGCCCACAGATCCCATTTTGGAATCATCTTTGGCCATATTCCAGTAGCAGCTTAATATGCAAATGCCCACTCTTCATTTTTTGAAATTTTACTTCATTTACTTGGCATCATTACTTTAGAATTTTGACATGTTGATTGAATATACTCAATCTTCATACAAATTGAAAGTTCAGGTGGGTATGAAATTTAAGGTTGAAAATACTTTTTCTTCAGAAATGTGATGACATTTCTCTACTGTTTTTAGTTTACAAAAGTGCTGCTTTTGACATATTCAAAACAATCTGACTCCTGACTCTTTCTACAGGGCCTATTTCATTTTGCAATTTTTTTCTTTCTCTAAAATTAATATTATCTTCTCTTTTTCAACATTGTTCTGAAAGGCCTTGCTGATGTGCATTGGGATGAGTTTATTTTTATCCATTTTACCAGACATTTGTTATGGGCTGTGGGTTTTTAATATGCAAATCCATGCCCTTCATTTTTTTGAAATTTTACTTTATTTAATGATTTTATTTCTTCCATTATTCTTTCTATCCCTTGGAATTATTATTTTAGGATGTTTGACCTGTTGATAAAGTCTTCTGGATCCCAGGTTTTTGCCTTCTTGCTCTTTATTTTAATCAAACCATTTATATATGGTCTTTTATTTCTTTCATGTATTTAATTCCTCAGGGCTCTTTTTTCTGCTTTCCATTGTCATGCACTTTTCCTTTTTCATGGATTTAAAGCTGTGTGGTAAAGGAAAACTGACAGTCATGGAGTTCAGTACAACAATGCTATATGTGGTAGATATTACGTCCCCATCGATCTCACCTCCTGGTATCGATATCTTTGTGTAATCCTCTCTTCTTGAGTGTGGGCTGCACTGATGACTTTCTTCTAACAAACTGAAGGAACAAAGGTGACAGTATCACTTCTGAAATCAGGCTGCAAAAAATATCATTTATTTTTGTTTCTCTTCCTCTTCTTCTCTCTTTTGTTTTCTCAGTATGTTCATTTCAAAGAAACAAGATTGTTTGGGTTTGCTAATGCTGCAGGAAAGCAATATATCAGAAATGAATTTACTTTTACAAAGGGGATTTATTAGGTTACAACTTTACAGTTCTAAGGCAACGAAAATGTCCAAATTAAGGCATCAAAAGGAGGATACCTTCACTCAAGAAGGGCCCATCACATCTGGGGTTTCTTTGAAACTTGAGAATGCATTTGGAGATGTCTGCTTGACCTTTGCTCCCAGGTTTCGTTGCTTTCAGCTCCTGGCTCCAGTGGCCTCCTCTCTGAGCTTCTTCTGTCCAACTCCAAACATCTGAGCTCTTGGTAGCTTCTCGGCTCTCTCCCTGTTTCTGCTTTTATTTTCTCCATACATGGCTCCAGGAAAAGGAGTAAGGCCCACCTTGAATGAGGGCAGTCACATCTTCATAAAAAGAACATAATCAAAAGGTTCCACCCAACAAGAAGTCTGCTCCCACAAGATTGGATTAAAATAACATGACTTTTCTGGGGTACATAACAGCTTCAAACCTGAGCCTTGAAATGACTACAGTTCTATGTAAAACCTTGATTTTGGCCTATGAGAGACCATTAAACACAGGACCAAGATAAACATAGGACCAAGATAAAAAGAAGATAACACTTCTTATTGACATTAGACTATTTCACATTTTGTACATTAAAAATAACTTTGGGTGGGCCATGGTGGCTCAGCCGGCAGAATTCTCACCTGCCATGCCGGAGACCTGGGTTTGATTCCTGGTGCCTGCCCATGCAAAACAACAACAACAACAACAACAACAAAAAGAACATTTATGTTTAATCATTAGGTCCATCTTAATTTATTTTCTTAAACTTTAAGACAAATTGCTAGATACAAAAATGCCAATTTTTTAAAGGTACACGATGATATTGTGAATCTACCGCACAAAAGATGTTCGGATTAATTTCCTGCCAGTAGAGTGTGACAGGGCAGGAGATTATTAATGCTAAATTACACCTAGAAGCCTGTTCCAAGGACAAGCAACTGCGGTGTCAAAAACTTGGTTGCATGTGTGCCCCTTTTTGAATTACATCACTGAGCAAATTTTCCCCTAAGCAAATTCTAGCTAGCTATATTATTTATAAAATATATTCTTGTGTGAGTGAATTACTTATGAATTTCAAGCCAGTAGGTGAATTGAATTTAATAAAAAGAAACTGCTGGCTGAATGTGGAAAACATTACAACTTATTTTTCACATATCAACAAATACTTCTGGAGTCCAGAAGATGTGTTAGAAGGGTGAACTTTTAGGTGAAAGTTATTCTTACAGTAGTGTTACCTCAATCTTCTGACTTTTTTGCATACATTTTTCTTGCTTCTTAGCTTTGAGTGCCCTTATCATTTCAGAGTTCACAACTTCACACAGTGTAAGTCGTTCAAACTTCTGAAGACAGATAACAACCAAAGAACTGGCTTCTTTATAAGCTGCAATTGCCTTTGCCTCATACCCTGCTGCTCTACTGGCAATCCTAGAATATGGATTTAGGAATAATAAAGAATAAATTACCAACAACAACAAAATTCTGATGTATTTTGGGGGGTTCACTGCATTTAATTTGAACATTGTGTCCCTTCTTACTACAAAACCATCTGTTAACAATCATGAATAATACAAAGATTTTATTCTGTCCTCAATTTTCATAGAAAGGAGAAAAATTGTGTGCTGATTTTGATATGAACATATAAGTGAAGTTTTTGATAAATATTATAATACACTGCTAAGTAATGAATTAATTTGTACATTTAAATCCTCATTAATTTATTAAAATGATACTAATTCAGTAGTTTTAAAATTAAACAACCAACTGAAAACCAATTACATTTCAGTAAAATTAAATTTAACATGAATAGGTAGAAATGTAGGAAAAAAGATTCTAGGGCTTCAGAAAAGAAGTTTTAAAAATGCTGAACAAAAATTAAAACAAAATATTTCGTTTTATGTTAAATTAAAATGTATATATAACGAAGATCTTGATATTATCTTGGGTTTGAACTTCAAGGGTTATTGATTGCTTAATTATATTTTAGTCAACATTTACTTTTGGGATCAAATATTTTGATTACTGTGTCAAAATTCACAACACTCCACACCTATCCTCTTCAGTAAATCATGGACCTGAAAAATTAACTTCTTTAAGATACAATGTCTTGCCAATATTATTACATCTGCCATGAGTTAAAATTTTGCATTACTTCTTCCCCCCATATTTCCCCAAGAGACTATGCAGCTAATATTTATGCAAAATATTATTAGGATGATATAATAATTTAAGGAAAAGTGTTATTTGTTTTATTGTGCTTTATTCTGATTATGTTTTCAAAGACTGTTGCTTATATTTTCTATCATACTGTGCATTGATATCATGGCATCTACTTCCACTAATATTTTCCATCTGCAGAACTCAATTCTTGTTATTTTCTTGAGTTAGTCCACCACTGCCATTGCACACAAACAACGTGCATGCTTTTGTTTAACATAAGAAAATCTTTTTCTTTAAATATTGCTTACTTTAGGATCCTTAGTTTCTTGCTTTCTCCTATTCATTTACCTGAACTGTATCACATTATTTGTTTAATTGCGTTTGGGTTCAAATGAACCTGAAAATTGGAATACTTTATCTATGAACTGTTCCTTTTAATGCAGACTTTTTGGGTGATCCTCTTTTCTTTTTATTGACCAAATTCATCTTTTACTTCTGCTATGCTATAATTTTCTCAAATGGAGTCCGCACCATGGGTTAAAGTCTCCGTGTCTTACCAGCTGTGAGACCACTCAGGTCACTTAACCTCATTTCCCAAGTTTTCTCATCATTAACATGGGAGTAATAATTACATGAAGTGTCAGAATTAAATAATTAATGTAAAACCATCACATAATGCCTTACACATAGCAAGCCTCAGTAAATGCAAGCAAGTCTTCCTATTATTATTGTTTTGGATGTTCTGTTTTGAATGCAATGAGGAAATATTTAGGCTGATTAATATATTGAACTTAGTCATATTAAAATCCTTTACAAATTAGTACCCTTTTCATGTTATCTTACCTAGATGGCTCAGTATATTTTCTTCATGGAAGCTTAGTACCAAAAACAGATCCAGGCAAAGATCTAGGGAGAAAAAACAGTCACTTTGCTCTTTTGAGGCCCCAGCAGCTATTCCAAACAATGAGAGACAACCAAACCAGTATTGCTGAAATAGCATTTTCATGTGCAAGACGGTAAGTATGAAGGAAAAGAGCAAGTCTTGTTTTCATGTAATGCCATGGTGCATTGTATGTATGCTAAAAACATTCACATGCCACGGAATCAACAAATGGCCAAATATAAGATCTCCATTGAACTTGAAGCACAAGCCAAATGCTTCCCATTACCTTCTTTGATTAATTGTCATTAAGCCAAAGATTAACTTTCATTGGTGGTTCATTTTCCAGTTATTCATTCCTTCAAAGCTACATAATAAATACTCATTAAACAACTATGTGAAAGATGGCTGTTATTTAAGGTGGTAACTACAAAGGATTTTGCATTTACTATTCTCAGTTACTCAACAAATTAACAATCTTAGATAGGGGGTCACAGTTATCCACCACAGTGACCAGTGTTCCAAGTTCTGTTTGACATACCTGATTTTAATTGAGTGTTTGTCTCAATATATATACTTATAGCTGTTAAGCAATTTGTTCCAGTTTTTCATTCATAATATACTGCCATTGTGTTGCATGGCATAAATCACAAGCTATGGATACTTTGAGAAAAAGGAACATGTCAGTTATTGCTGGGAAAAGAAAGGGTCAGCCTTGAATGGTGTTCGCTTGATTTAGATGGGAACAATATAAGTGTGTGTGGATTTTGGGGAATATTGAGTTTAAAATTTTAGTGAACATAAAATTTGTTCATGCCCTTTGTAGTGGAAGGCTTTAAATGCAAGGCTAAAAGGAGCTGGTTATTTTGTACTAATAGGAAACAACTGGAAATAGATGAAGGGTGGTGGCAGAGAAATGCATAGAAAATGAAGGAGAGGGGGGCTTAAATAACACCTGCTTCAAAACCTTCATTTTATTGATGAAGATATTAAGATCTATAGAAGAAAAGCAATGAGCTCAAAGTCCCATTTAACCATCTGTGACTTGTGTTAATTTTATTATGTGTCCCTAGGCTTTATGTAATTTAATCTGTATTATGTTTAGTTATTTTTAAATAACTCGGCCATAAATGTGTGTATTAGAGGGAAGGAGTAACATTTTGAATGGTTTTCAAATTGAAACAAAAAATTTAACTTTCCATCTTACTGTGAAGCTTTTTGCCAAAAAGAAACACTGATTCACTGCTATTCCTTTATATGTGCTTCATGCATTTGGAGCAAATTATAACAGAAGGAAGCTTCTTTCAGACTTCTGATGCCAAAACATTTTAGGAAAAAAAAATCAAAGATGAACTTCTACCTCTTTCCACAATTGCAATTCTGCTACTTTATTCTTTTTTTTTCCCACAAATATAAACAAAAAAATATCACCAGCTAAAGATTTTGAGAAATGTATTGTGAAGAGAAACAAGCTCAAGACATCAAGGCTGGTTCAGACCCACCTTATTAGGTGTAAATGCAAATCCAGTCTTTATGGTGGTTGCTATATAACAAAATTAATGAGATGCCTTGCTTGTAAAATCACACGTTTTTAGTAGATGCTTTCTTTTCAGTTTCTCTTCTTTTCTTTTCGGCACCAATCTGTTAAAATACCTTCAGATGTATCTCTTTGAAAATATGAATGAGAAAATCAAGAAAAATAAATAAAACAGATGACGACATTGTAGAGGTGAAGCACAAAACGTCAATCGTTTTAACTTTTTTTCTTAACTATTTGTCTCTCAGTGCAGAACACAAGCAATTAAAATACTTAAATGTAAAAAAAAAACCGAAAGTATTTGGCCCATATTAATTTCACTGAAATTAATTGCTTTTATCTGCGTATCCTATAATTTATAAACTACTAAAACATTCTATCAGTAAAATTAATGAAATAAATCATCACATCTTAAATTATGTAGCATAAAATAAATCTCAGCCAAATTCTCACTCCCTGAAATCGCAAAATAGCTACCCCCTTTATATTTCTTTATTCTACAATGTGTTTCTGAAGAATATTTTGAGTAATTATTCCATTCTAGCAGCAGAATTACTACAAGAAAATAAAGAATCAGCGGTAGCGTTGAGCGATAAGGGTGTTTAAGAAACTAGCCACGGACCAGCAGAGCCTGCGAATGCGCGGTTATGTGACGACGAGGTTGTTGATGCCACAAGCCTGTGATGGGCAGCAGGCAGTGCGCCAAACCGAGAGACTCGCTTCTTAAGGGCTGCCGGCAAAGTCAGGACTAATTTCCCTTCCGCCTCCCGGGAACCTGGATCCTCGCAGGCGTCGTCAGGAGGATTCTTCGCCCTAATTATCCGGGAGGAAGACGCGCCTTTCCCGGAGACCGCTAGGCAACACTCACCACGGCAGCCTCCAGATCACTTCCCTCCGTGGGTGTGCGACTTCGTCTAAGCAACTGGCACTTACAGTAGATTCTCGCTGGCGAGGCTGCGAGCAGCAGAGGGCGGGGGAGCTGGGGAGGGGAGGAGGGAAGGAGGGTGGGAGGCGCCGAGCGGGGAGGCAGGGGAGACGACGGAGTTCCAGACGCAGCAGGAACGCGCCGTGGCGGTGCAGTTTCCACCTCGCCTGCCCAGCCGCGCGCACACCGCCTCCTCCTCCAGCCGCGGGAACAGCAGCAGCTCCGGGTCGCCGCAGCCGTTCTCCGCGCTCTCGCCGGCTGGCCGCCGTCAGTACCTCCCCCTCGTCAGCGCTCAGCCCGCAGCTAGTTCTTCCTGCCAGCCTCTTTGAACTCTCCAGATATTTTTCTCTGCTTGCTTCTCCCCGAATTTTCTCTACTCT